>JACXSL010001532.1:0-186979 GCA_019514585.1 Dendrobium officinale
ATAGTTCAAGTATTTTGCATTAAGTTGTGCTAAGTCCCTATCATCAAATGTCCATTAAGAAAAGGAAGGTCAGTTTTTATACCATTAACTTCATGTAACAGAGGTTAATGAACTTCTTTAACAAGCATATACATGCGATAGTCAATCGAATGTAAAAATGTGGACATGCGAGTTTTCTAGAAATAAAAAGGTATATTGTCAAACAAAGGTGGCCGGGTAATAGAATACCCTTCTATAATATTATGATTACCAAACTTTGGATCAAAATTCAAAAAAAATTAAAAACTAGATTTTATGAATCTCGCTCTAATACCACTTAAAAGTTCATTAGGGATGTTAAGCCCTTATGAACTAGCCCAAGGCTAACTAAGAGAGGGTGAATTGATATTTTAAATAAATCGCAAATAGAATTCACGATCTTAAACCAAATCAACATTCACCACAAAAATTTAAAGTGCATAAATTAAATGCAGAAACGCTAAAAAGAAAGAACACACAAAATTTTTATAATGGTTTGGTCAACATGACCTACATCTACTCCCCTAAGCCTCTCCTTCGAGTATTGCATTAAACTCAATGACTGTTCTTTTGCTCCCACAGCAAGGTGGAGAAGCTTGTACAAACCTCATTTCTACCGACTCTGGTGAGACAGAGAACCCAACTACTTTGGCTTCCTCTTGAAGCAAGCAGAGAACCTCAATTAATTGTTGAAGTAGATCTCTCTTGAATCTCCAAGGAACCAGGGATGATAATTTGAGAAGACCACTTAGATCCATTCTTGGAGTAACCTTTGTGAAACCCTCACAAACTCCCCCTTACAAGATCATCTCTCTCTCTCTCACTTGCTCTCCCTCTCCTCTTGGCACTCTCTAATCAGGACAACAACAAAATATTTCCTCTTGAGTAAATAAGAGATATTAAAAAGAAGGGCTTCAAATTTTCCCTAAATTATAATTAATAAAGTTCGTCCATAATGATTAGTACAAATTCAGCTCAATCAGTCAGGAAGATCTAGGGTAGGCTGGACTATTAGAGGGTTTATTTATTCTGATCAATTATCATGATGGGACATCATTCTGTACGACTAGTATAAGTCATCGAATATCATCCAGACAATCACTCTATTCAACTAGACTTTTCTTGTTTGATGCTGAAGGAGCAACTGATCATCCAAGATGATTTAACGATCATCTTGTATGATTAGTTTAAGATGTTGAATATCATAGAGATAATTGCTCTATTTGGCCAGACTTTATACTTGGATGAGAAAAAATAATTGATTATCTAGGATAATTTAGGATCATCATGGACGATTAGTTCAAATCAATATATATCATTCAGAACATCATTTTGCTCGTCTAGGAAGAAATTAAGGTATATTTAATTGATAATCTAGGACGATCCTAAAATCATTTGAGATGATATGGTCAATTAATCAAACCTTAATTACTTTCCTTAATCATTTGATTAATTTAGGCATAATTATAATGCATTGTTCAGGACGATGTCCAAAAATAATAATATGCTTAAAAGAGTTGCCAGCTAATTCTTTCTGATTTGAGCCTATCATCTAAGACAATGCTAATATCGTCTAGAATAATTTGCTTGATTGCGGTTGCCTTACCCAGGATGCCCAAATTAGGATTTTTATTTTTAACTAATCATCTAGGATGATTTTGGATAGTCCCGGACGATATGATCAAAAATAGAAAACTTAAAAAATAGACAAAATTTTTTCTCGTGAGTGTGTGTGTGCAATGTTACTTAGCATCAGGACCCAATTTGTTACATTTGATTCAATAAAAGGTAAAAACACTTAACTAAAGTTTATGGACTGACTCAGTCCTAATCTATCCAATCTTGAGCTGGATTGATTTATAATTGCCCTTGTAAACCTGAAATGTTAGTAGGTAGGATAATTATAGAAAAATAGAAGTGTCAAAAATATTTGCTATCATAAAAATTATAATCTCTTAATGTAGATTTGCAATAATAAGCAATTAGTGATCCAAGTAAGTTATCAATTGAATAAACATTCAAATCTTTAGACTCAGTAGTGGCAGTAATTTTGCCATCAAGGAAGAAGATAAACATCTCAAAATCCTATTAACTTTTTCATAATTTGTTAGTTCTCTTCCTAAGGCATGTAGGGAGGTGACTATTTAAGAAAATCTAGTATACAATTCAGATACTGACTCACTAGGTTTCATGCAAAAAGTTTATAGTCATGAAGTTAAATATTTAATCTAGATTGATTAACTTCACTTGTGCCTTCATAAGTAATACATAATCTATCCCAGATTTTATTACCAGTTGCACATTTTGAAATAAGAATATAATCTTCAGATTTCAGTGCATAAAAAATAGTTTAAATATTTTGTATTAAGTTAAGATAGATCTCTATCATAAAAAGTCCATTCAAAAACTTAGGTTTGAACGGATTGTTCACTTTTTGACTTTGACTAAATTTTGAAGAATTGATATTTTTGTTAAATATTCTATTTTAATTTGAGTTGGATGCATTTGAGTTTGATCAATTTGAAATTTTATAGAGTTAATTATGATTTCTCAAAGTTTTCTTAATAAATTAAATTTTAAATTACTTAATTATGAAGTTTTTGGTTATTTTGATCCAAATCAATTCCAAACTACATGAAATCAGCCCCCAAAGATCAGAAATAACCCAAGGAGGTATTTCCAAGTGTTTGGAATTTTCCTAGGGGTTTTAATAATTGTTAATTAATTATTAATTTAGCTTAAAATTTGAATTAAAGTGAAATTAAATATTAAATGATTGGAATTCTATTTTTTCTAGATTGGGGGTTAAATCATGATTAATTAGAGTCCTTAAGTGAGTTTTTTCAGATTTAATATTTATTTTTAGTGAATTATATACAATTCTAGGTCAAATCTAAAGGGGAATTTTGGGGCTTCAAATATGTGGGCCAAATGTGCATCAAACCCAGTGAAACTTTGACCATGAGATCACCTGATCTCAAGGTCCAAACTTCCTGAAGTTGAGCCCAAGTGCACCTAACTAAGGTGGCTAACCAAGCCACCCAAGGTAACCTCTAAGTTACCTTAGAAAATTTCTAGGGAAATAACCTAAGGATGTTGGATTGGGGGCAACATCGATGACCCTAAACTCCTCATACTAAGAACTATCATCACACCAAAGAATAAATCTTAATTCTCATTGGTGAGATCATAACTCCAATTTGAATTTGAGGGTAAAACCATGACCCTTGAGCCCAAATTGGCATGAACTTGTCCTTATACATCTCAAACAGAGGAGAGAAATTTGTACAAGTCAGAGATATGTCTAAATTCAAATTAACACATAAATATAATAATAAGTAAAATATTCAAATTAAAATTAAAACTAATACAAATGCAATTAGGGCATGGGATTATAAGGCATTTTAAGATATCTCTAAGATCTTTCCAATGAGCCTAATAGCACCTAATTTGGCCAAGTGGATTGAGAGATCTAATTTTTCAAAGTTCCCCTTTAATTTCTGAATTTAATAAATAGAAAATTACCCAGTCAGCCGCACTTTTCCACACGGTGCCTCGTGATTGGCAGGGCAATGATTAACAACTGACTGGATAAAGGTCAGTTTAAGCATAGCCATCGGATGAAATATCAGACGATCAGGATCAAATGACCTCCAAATCTGCAAGATACAATCCACACTATTGATTAAAATTAATGATTAGGATAGTGTCTTTAACCTCCCACGTGGATCCAAAGTCATAGACATTCTCGGGTATGATTTGAGTGATCCCGCCAACAAACTCTCACCAAATTTCTCAAGGAGTATACAGGGGGTGGAAACCTTCAATCTAATGGTGGAAATTTGTTGGGGTGAAGGTTTCCTTCACACTTGACCGGACTACCTATCTAAAAGCTTGGGAGAGGAGTTCTCACCATAGAGAAAGTCATAAAATATGGGGTTTTCTCTCGAGAAGATTTAAAAGGTGAAGGTGAATGGTTCTCCTTTAGACTCCGAGACTAGAGGATGGCCAGAGGTAGGAGTTCGAGGGGAGTGCAGAGTCCTTTCACTAGAGTTCGCTTGGGATGAAAGCTGGGAGCAGCTAGAGAGCAAGGATAACCTACTAGATCACTTTGAGAGCTCTAGGGAATGATTTTGGGAGTTGTAATTTAAATGGGCATATATGGTGGACTGCCCCTCTATTTAAGTCACTCTAGTGAGCTAGAATAGTTGGGATCAAATGGGTGAGGCATTGGATGGCCTCTAGGTGGAAGGGTACATCCTCCCAGAGGTCTTTAAGGTTAAAGCCGAAGGGCCCAGGCTTTGGAAGTCTTTAGATGAGGCTCAAGGTGGAGGGGACCACCGAAGCTCATCCTCCATTGGTTCCAGCCGCCACTAGCTAGGGTCTGGGTCAGGCTAATCTAAAAAGGATGATCGGGATGTGGTGGGTTTGAATATGAGCTCAATTGAACATAGGGGAGTATAATTCATTTAGATGGCTCAGGTCGACCCACACCTATATGGTTTGGGTCAATTTGGGCTCAACCCAGGTCAAGTCAAACCATGGGTTAGATGTGGAGTTAAGTCATGCTCTGGTTCACCCAATGCAAGTGGATATTGGGTCTAAATTGCCCTGAGGTGGGAGATTGCTTAAGTTGATGTGGTTTTTGACCACTTTTGGCTAGTATAGAGGTTAGCCTAGAGCTTTCAAAAACGGGTCACGGGTCGGGTTTGGGTCTAACCCGAAATTGACCCGACACTGTTCAACCCGACCTGAATCCAACCCGTTTTTGCAAACGGGTCGGTTTTTCGAACCCGAACCCGACCCGCTTCGGGTATATTTTATTAAATTTTTTTTATTTAATTCAATTTATTTAAATCTAAATTAAATTAAGGTAAGATTTACTTCAATTAATTTAAAATAAATCAAGATCAATTTAATTTGGGCAATAATGTTTATAATTTTTTGAAATATCATTTATTTATTTCATAAAAATCCTTTAAAATCTTATTAAATTAATTAAAAACAGGTCAAACCGGGTCGATTTCGGGTTTCCGGGTCAACCCGAACCCAACCCGGTTTTATAAACGGGTCAAAATCTCTAACCCGAACCCGACCCGGTTCGGATTCGGGTTGACCCTGAAAGTTCCTTCGGAATGTTAAACCCTATGAACTTAGTCCCAAGCTAACCATGAGGGGGGGGGGTGAATTGGTATTTAAAAAACTTTTAAGACAAAGAAATAAAATCACAAACCAAATCACACCACAAGAAATTAATGCGGAATTAAAAAGTGCGGAAGCAAAAATAAGAACACAAGATTTATAGTGGTTCGGTCGATTTGACCTACGTCCACTCCTTGGAGGCACCCTCCAAGTATTGCACTACAAAATGTGACTCTCCTTTAGCCCTCACGGCTAGGCGGAGAAGCCCTTACAAGAACCTCCTTTTGCTTCCTCCTGAAGCTGGCAGAGAACCACAACCAAAAGCAAACTCCTTACCTCTACCGACCCTTCCACGGACGAGAAACTCCAGACGAAAGACAAGCAGAGCGATCCTTGAAGCAACCCTTGTGAATCCCCCTCACAAGCTCCCCCTCACAAGATCCTCTCTCTCTCCCTCTCTCTCTTTCTCTCCTCAAGGTCTTCTCAGGTCAAGGCAGCAGCCAAAGGTCTTCTAAAACGTTTGAACAACACCTCTTAAATAGAAGAGCTCTCAAGGAGCTCATTAATTACAAGTAGCCGACTTTATCGTCCCGGCCGATCTGGACATCGGCCTGGCCGATCAGTACAAATCAAAGAAGATCGGCCAGAGCATCGCCCTGGGAACAGTCCTGGACGATTTAAATTTGGCTTGATCGTCCAGGACGATCATACTATTGTCCTGGCCTATTAGTTCAAATCAGAGGCAAATCGTCCTGAGCATCGCCCTGTTTTATGACCTGGCCGATATTTATCGTCCTCAAGCAATTCAAAGACTTTGAATTTATCGTCCTGGCCGATCCTGCGATCGTCTAGGACGATATGATCGTATCAATCATCCTTAATTACTCCCTTGATTTCCTGATCAATTAAGGCATAATTTGGTAATTTCGTCCAGGCCGATATGGGGATCGTCCTGGCCGATAATTTAAAAATACAGTATACCTTAACTGTCTAAGGCGGCTACTTCTTTCTGTTTTGAGCTTATCGTCCTGGCCGATACACGTATCATCCAGGCCGATATGTTAATGTCGGCTGCCTTAATTAAGAATCCTTAATTAGACTTTCTGTTTTAAGCTGATCGTCCAGGACGATATGAATATCGGCCTGGCCGATGTGGGCAAAAATAAAAATTCTAAGTCTCTCAAGTGTGTGTGTGTGTAGGGTTACTTAGCATCAGTCTCTTTGACCATTACAAGTAGACTCAAAAAGAGAAAAAACTAAAGTACAGACTGACTCAACCCTAAACCTATGCAATTCTGAACTTGGCTTCTTCATGATCGTCCGGTCTTCGATTCCTGAAAAGTTAGAAGCAACAAGTAGTCCAAGTGAAGTAGTGTTTGTCAATCATCAAAACATAAGCCATGAAAAAATAGATTTGCAACAATCTCCCTCTTTTTGATGATGGCAAACACAAGTAAGAAAATTTAAAAAGGTTTCATTAGAATATTCAAAGTTACAAACCCAAAACCAAACCTAAAACCCAACAGCTTTTTCCTACACCCTACTCCTCCTTTTGTCATCACAAAAAGAGGGTCCAGAAACAAAAGAAAAACATCACAAAAAAAGACAGGAAACAAACAACACAAAGTACAGACTAAAACAATGAGGGATCCAGATCATCAGATATAGGTGGTAGAGGTGGCTGCTGAAAGTAGGTGGCAAGTGTAGTGAACTGAGTATTGAACCAGGTGATGTCCTGGTCATGCTGCTGCTGCTGCTGAGTAAGAAAACTGTCAAATCGGGCTAAATCCTCAGCGCGATGCTGCTCGTAGCGGGCAATGTCCTCTGAGTGTTGCTGCTCCTGAGCAATAACGTAGGCGTCAAACCGAGTCTCCCAACGATCAAACCTCTCAATCAACTGATCAAACGGTGAGTGCTGGTGGAGAGGGATAGGATCAGGAACGGGAGCGGGAGCGGGAGCCTCCTCCTCTCTAGCCCCCCGACCTTCCCCATCTTCTGGGTGGAGACGAGTACTATGAAGTGCAGTGAAGATATTATTTGAGTAGAAAGGAGGGTGAAGATCAGGACTAGCAGGATATTGGAGATTGTATTTGGTTTCAAGGACATAGGCTATGATGTGTCCTAAGGCTAGATTGGGCTTTCTCTTATGGCCTGGATCGCGAATTGTGGTTAGGTGATCGATGTAGCAAAAGAGTAGATCAGTGGCATTGAATTCTCTTTGGGCCATAATGTAGAAAGTAGTGAGGGAAAGTAGCGGTGTGATGTGGATCCGGTCCCCGGCTTTTGGAATTATGGAGATGCGTAGGACATGTTGGATAGTCCTAGCATCTTTGACTAAAGAGCTAGTCTCTCCAACATGGAAAGGTGCATTGGTCTGGCAAAGGAAGTGATTTGCCGTGGACCAGTCAAAATTAGGATCAGAGACTATTAGGTGCAGCTTATCCCCGATGGTGGATAGCTGTAAAAGATCAACACAATCCTGATATGTGATTTCGACAGGGCATCGATTCACATAGGAGGTCAGGGCTGTGAAGGAGCGGTTAATGCGCAGGCTGGCATAAAATTCATAGAGGAGTTCGGAAGAGAAAGGGACAGCGAGAGTGAGTATAAAATAAAGAGAGGTGTGGGCAAAAAGATTCATTACCGGATATGAGAGATGGGCAGGATTAATTGTCCGGGAGAGGGTGATGCTACACTCTTTGTAGCGACGGTAGGCAGCCTGATCTTCTGCCTCCCTGAATCGAGGATCCAAAGTCGACCTCGAAGAACTCCCAGACGCCTGACGAACACGCTTCCCACCAGCCATAGAAGAAGGTTTTAACAAGAAAACACAAAGGAAGAAGAGTGGAGGGTGAGAAAATATGGCTGGAATTGGCCTGTATTTAAAGAAACGGCCATATCATCCTGGCCGATCGCATAATCGTCCAGGCCGATATGGTTCAATAATTAAGTACAGGCCGATTGGTCAAAAAGGCGGTCCGATCGTCCGGGCCGATCAGATATCGGCCAGGCCGATAAGACACAGGCGATCGGCCCGAGGAGTCAGGCCGAACGACCGTTAAAAAAGCAGATCGTCCGGGCTGATTAGGTGTATCATCCAGGACGATGCACAATAATTGATCATACCGGCCAAAGTTAAAATGTTTAAATGCTTGCCACGTGTATCGTCCAGGACGAACAGTGGCTCGGCCGGGACGATTGTCCAATAATGGATCGTCTGGGGCCGAATTTAAAGATCAAAACGTGCTGACACGTGGATCGTCCAGGATGATCCAGTGTATCGGCCAGGACGATCCAGTGTATCGGCCAGGACGATGCACATAAAATGCATCGGCCAGACGAAATATACTATCGGCCAGGACTATCACCATGAGTTCGATCAAATCGTCCAGGACGATATAGTATCGTCCGGGACGATGAGTTATAGCAAGCACAGAAATAGGTCAGCAGATGGATTTTGAACAGAATTTGTCATATCGTCCAGGACGATAAAGGTATCGGCCAGGACGATATGACTTGAAATTGAAATCAAGAGATGAAGGCTGATGATCAAGACCCTCAAAAAATAAAACAAAAGAAAAACAGTCAAAACACAGAAAAATAAAAATAAGGAACACAAGGAAAATCAAAAACGAATATTTTTGGATTTTAATTTTTCTAATTTTTTTTGTATTTATGGAGGCATCATATGAGAATTCTTTTCAAAAAAGTTAAACTTTTAGAGTTCCAAGAGATCAGGAAGTTTAACAAATCCCAATCAGAAGAAAGTAGAACATCTGATTCTGTTAACCCTAGATCGGACATCCTTTAGGGTACAAAATTCTTTTGGAAAACAAAAATCCAACTCAGAATAACTAAATAAAATAATAAGATCCATTCAAGACTTATTTACAAAGAAAATATCTCATAATTAATAACTCAAAGTAATTTTTCTCAATCATGGAAATTGAAGTCAAGTCTTTGAAAGCATCACATAATCAATGAGTTTTCTAAGTTTTAAGAGTTTTACCAAAGAGAGGATAGCTTGCATCTAGTGGGCTCATTTTATGCCTCTTGTCATTTTGATTGGCTCTTTTGAGCATCTTTTGATTCTTTCATACACTTTTGTGTATATAGCTTCTTTTTCAATTTGGCTTCATTGGCCTCTTTCCTTTTTAATTCTTGCAAGCTAGAAACTCTTTAATATACCCTTAAAAAAAACTTAGTTGTGAGTATATCCTCCAAATATTAGAGAATAGGAGCTCTCTCTCTAACATAGGGAAGAACAATCCACAACACAAAATCAAAATCATGTGATAAATGCAATGGCAAGATTTCAAAAGCTTGAATGATATCTAAGAACTTTGGCTATTATGCATAAGATAAATTAATGTAGCAAGATAAGAAAAAGATCTTAAATAACAAGCCATTGGTTAAACCGAGTTTAGACTTTTGTTTTAGAGAAGAAAATCATACCACTAAATAAAGTCAGAAGGAGGAAAAACATCAACAGTAAACTCCCTTTAACCAATTTTGAAAAGCTAAACACTATCTCCAAAAACTCCAAAATCTAAAAGCTTGAAAGGATTAATCATATGGAAGGCCATATTTAAAGAGCAACGTGTAGACAAAACAAAACAAAATAAAACAAATGAAAATAAAGCAAACTAAAATCAACACAAAGTGAGCTCAAAAACTAGCACAAAAAAAAATAAATAAAAGACACACAAAAAACTAAAAATTTTAAGCAAGTGATAAAGCAGCGAGTTTAAGCAATTTTGAGCTGCAAGCCTCCTTATGTCCAGTTATCCTATGCTCCCACGAGGTCTTTGGTGAGAGCACACCTGCAAAACTCAATAATAGTCAGATTTAGAAACCCAAACAGGTTTGGGATCCTTCTTAGGAAAAGTAGAATGCAATGCAGGTATGGTATGCTGTGAATCCTACATCTTAGGTCTCCACACCCAATGTGTACTACGATGAATGGTGCAAGTGTGTGAGATGTGTTCTAGCATGCCACAAGAAAAACATCTAACTCCAGGAAAAGGGTTTCTTAAATGATTTGAATTATAATGCCTCTTCCTAGGTTCTGGCTTAAGATCAAAAGTGGAAGTCATCCGATTTTTCTTACATGTATCAAAATCATTTTGAATCCTCAAATTTGTTCGCTTTAATGCATCAATCTCAATCCTCAAATTTTTCTCAATCTCTTTAGATTTCTTAGGATCAAAACTAAGTGAGGTGTGTGAAACTTTTAATGCATTATGTTCATCAACTAATTCCAAATGCTTTTTGTTCAACTCATCAAACTCATCAAGAAGAGCCATGTGATTAGAATCAATTGTTGCATGATCTTTAAGAATGACTTCATGCTCTTATTGTAGATTTGAATGTTCTAATTTTAAGCTAGCATATGCCTTCTTAAGATTTTTGTATGATGCATGGATTTTTTCACAAATTTCAAACAATTCATCATAGGTTGGTTTACATAACTCTTCCTCATCACTTTGATTTTCTCCCATGAAACACAAGTTTGTAGTCTCTTCCTCTGGTTCAGTCTCAGAGGAATCAGTACCAGATTCTGCCCAGAAACCCCTTTGGATTTTCTTCTTGTCCTTCTTAGACCTAGCTTTCTCCTCACCTTTTTCCTTTTCTTTGTTTGAATGATCTTGAAGTGTCGGGCAATCGGCTCTCACATATCCAGGTTTCCTGCATTCAAAACAGACAACATCAGAAGATCATTTAACATATTTGTGATCCTTACCTTTTCTCCAATTTTGATGATGCTTTTATTTCTTCCTTAGAAAGCTTTTGAATTGCCTTGTGATGAAGGAAACTTCATCGCTTTCAGACCCGGAAGATTTGGACTCCGATTTGTGTGCCTTCAGTACGATTGTTTTCTCCTTTTTCTTCTCACCTGCATCAAGATTTATTTTGATTCACCCCTTGCTCGTAAGCAATGAGTGAGCCAAGTAAGTTATCAATAGAATAGGTGTTCAAATCTTTGGATTCAGTAATGGCAGTAATTTTTGCATCATACGACGAAGGCAAGCATCTCAAAATCTTGTTAACTTTTTCATAATTTAAAAGCTCTTTTCCTAGTGCATTCAATGAAGTAACAATCTGAGTAAACCTAGTGTACATGTCAGAAATCAATTCATGAGGTTTCATACGAAAAAGTTCGTAGTCATGCAAGAGAATGTTTAAACGGGATTGCTTAACTTCATTAGTACCTTCATAGGTGATGCATAATTTATCTCAAATCTCTTTACCAGTTTTGCAAGTTAAAACACGCATGTAATCCTCAGATTTCAAAGCACAGAAAAAATAGTTCAAACACTTTGCATTTAATTGAGCCAAATCACGTTCATCGAAAGTCCATTCAGTAAAAGCAACTTCAGTTTTAATACCATTAATTTCACGAGAAGGTGGAGAATAAGCTTCTTGAATAAGCATCCACATGCGATAATCAGTAGATTGTAAAAATATTGACATGCGGGTTTTCCAAAAATCAAAATGTAAGTTGTCAAACAGTGGAGGTCGTGTAATCGAATAACCTTCAGTAGTGTTTCTATTTCCTAAGTTAGCCATGGATCAAATTCAAAAAGTTTTCAAATTTAAATTTTCGAATCCCGTTCTGATACCACTTGAAAGTTCGTTTGGGATGTTAAGCCCTATGAACTTAGTCCCAAGCTAACCAAGAGGGGGGGTGAATTGGTATTTAAAAAACTTTTAAGACAAAGAAATAAAATCACAAACCAAATCACACCACAAGAAATTAATGCGGAATTAAAAAGTGCGAAAGCAAAAATAAGAACATAAGATTTATAGTGGTTCGGTCGATTCGACCTACGCCCACTCCTTGGAGGCACCCTCCAAGTATTGCACTACAAAACGTGACTCTCCTTTAGCCCCTACGGCTAGGCGGAGAAGCCCTTACAAGAACCTCCTTTTGCTTCCTCCTGAAGCTGGCAGAGAACCACAACCAAAAGCAAACTCCTTACCTCTATCGACCCTTCCACTGACGAGAAACTCCAGACGAAAGACAAGCAGAGCGATCCTTGAAGCAACCCTTGTGAATCCCCCTCACAAGCTCCCCCTCATAAGATCCTCTCTCTCTCTCCCTCTCTCTCTTTCTCTCCTCAAGGTCTTCTCAGGTCAAGGCAGCAGCCAAAGGTCTTCTAAAACGTTTGAACAAGAGCTCTTAAATAGAAGAGCTCTCAAGGAGCTCATTAATTACAAGTAGCCGACTTTATCGTCCCAGCCGATTTGGACATCGGCCTGGCCGATCAGTATAAATCAAAGAAGATCGGCCAGAGCATCGCCCTGGGAACAGTCCTGGATGATTGAAATTTGGCTTGATCGTCCAGGACGATCATACTATTGTCCTGGCCTATTAGTTCAAATCAGAGGCAAATCGTCCTGAGCATCGCCCTGTTTATGACCTGGCCGATATTTATCGTCCTCAAGCAATTCAAGGATTTTGAATTTATCATCCTGGCCGATCCTGCGATCGTCCAGGACGATATGATCGTATCAATCATCCTTAATTACTCCCTTGATTTCCTGATCAATTAAGGTATAATTTGGTAATTTCGTCCAGGCCGATATGGGGATCGTCCTGGCCAATAATTTAAAAATACAGTATACCTTAACTGTCTAAGGCGGCTACTTCTTTCTGTTTTGAGCTTATCGTTCTGGCCGATACATGTATCGTCCAGGCCGATATGTTAATGTCGGCTGCCTTAATTAAGAATCCTTAATTAGACTTTCTGTTTTAAGCTGATCGTACAGGACGATATGAATATCGGCCTGGCCGATGTGGGCAAAAATAGAAATTCTAAGTCTCTCAAGTGTGTGTGTGTGTAGGGTTACTTAGCATCAGTCTCTTTGACCATTACAAGTAGACTCAAAAAGAGAAAAAGTAAAAGTACAGACTGACTCAACCCTAAACCTACGCAATTCTGAACTTGGCTTCTTCATGATCGTCCGGTCTTCGATTCCTGAAAAGTTAGAAGCAACAAGTAGTCCAAGAGAAATAGTGTTTGTCAATCATCAAAACATAAGTCATGAAAAAATAGATTTGTAACAGACCCGAACCCGAAATTTTTGGGTCGGGTTTCGGGTCAGGTCAAATGTTGACAGCTCTAGTCCGTTGACCTGAGTCAGTCCATGGGTTGGGCTGACTAAGGTAGGTATATTAGACCTAGGGCTATCCAATACGGGTGTTGATTTAGTTTGGTGAAGGCTAGGTTGGGGATTGGCTCAACCTAAGGTGGTTTTGCCCACTTTTGGTTAGCCTAATTTCCGACCCAAGTTAACCCAAGATTTAGGTTGGCTAGGAGAGGTGTATTGGGTCAAAGGGGACCCAATGCTACCCTTGGTTGGGTTTAATTAGACTAAAATTAGAAAATGGCTCAAGGGAAACCCCTCTTTGGGCACTTGGGTTAAGCAAAATGGCTAAACCAAGTTGGCCCAAGGCTTGGGTCTCAGAGGGAGGTCTCCTAGGCTTTTAATGTGTCCCCCAAAGGTCTTGGGTAAGCTTGGGAAGACTTTGATCAAGAGAATTAAAAGGGTAGGTGTGTATGGGAAGATTGATCAAGTTTGGTTGACTTGGTCAACGAAGTTGACCTAGGGTCAAGAGTTGGGTTCATTAAGTTCAATTTGATTATTTGAATTCAATGGAGATGGTCTCATGTCAAAAGGAGTTCATTTGGCTTGAAATAGCCATTTGATCCCTAAAGGGGTATTTTAGTCAACCATAGTTGACTTGGTCAACAAGGTAAAACAACGAGTATGTTTGGGTTCAATTACTCCCTAAAGTCATTTAGGATCCATTGGAATGGAGTTTAGAGTTTGATATTGTCATATTATATTGAATTTTGGGGGAAAGATAAAAAATCCTCTAAAAGGATATTTTGGTCATTTTCAACCCACGTCAATTATGGGTCAAATTGGACTGCGAAAGTGTAGATCATTGATTGGTGAGTACTAATGAAGTTAATGGGTGTGATTGGGTGGTTTGAAAGGGTCCCAAGGCTAAGATCCATTGGATGTCAAGTCTAGTGACATAGGCTATAAATAACTAAAGGTTTTGCAGCCCTTTATTAAAAGATTCAGTTCCAAGGGCTAGGAATGTTCGATTGGGCTCAAATTTGGATATTTGACCCTAAAGACATACCTAATCAATATATAATTGATATGCCCTAACTAAAAGGTCATCAGGATGGGTTCCATGGGGTTTGAAAATTCCCCTAGAAAGGGTTTTCGGATCTAAGTCCTTAGCCCTTAAATTTGGTTTGAAATTTTGGAATTGGGTTGAATATGAGAGTTGAATGGCTAAACTTGGCTCATCCACATTAGTGGAGGTTGATTAGATTATTGAGATTGATTAGATGTGTTCTGGAAGTTGATTGAATGTTGATTAGTAGTTGAACTAGGGATTGAATTGGAGGGTGGAGTTGAGTTTGATTGAGGTTGAATTGGGGCCTTATCTTGGACATATATGATTAAGGAGTAGAGACAACTCAATCACTGGGTCACCAAAAAGAAAACTAAGTGGGTCTAAGTGACCTCATACATAAATGAGGTCAACATGTTGTTATAGTGTTGTTATTCAATTTTTTTGTTACATATGATTATCATCTAAGGTATAATTTCGAGGAAATCAACTTTTTGAAAATCTTAAACAATAACGCTTGCCATCATAAAAAAGGACGAGATTATTACAAATTTGATCTAAGCACTATGATTTTGATGATAACTGAAAGTTCGTTAGAGTTGTTATGCCCTTCTGAACTTGTCCGAGGCTAACCAAGAGGGGGAGTGAATTGGTAATTTTAAAAAATTTTAAGCTTCTCAAAACAAATCAAAGATTTTAACCATACAATTAACCACAGAAAATTAAAGTACAAAAATTTTAAAACAAAAAAAGTAATAAGAAAGAATATAAGATTTATAGTGGTTCGGTCAACTTGGCCTACATCCACGTCATGGAGACACCCTCTCCAAGTATTACACTAAACCTTCAGTGATTCTCCTTTTGCTCTCCAATAAGGCAGCTAAGCCCTTACAAACTCTTTTCACCATCCTGGTAAGGCAGAGAACCTTGAATCCTTTTTCACCCACCTGATGAAGGCCAAGCACCTGGAATCCTTTTACTCCCTCCTGAAGTAGGAAGATAACCTGATCTAATGTTAATGATCATCTCCCTAGAGCCAGTAAGGAATTAAGGATGAAGCTTAAAGAAGATGAACGAATGCTTGATTAGAGCAACCTTTATGATTCACTTCACAAACTCTCCCTCACAAGATTCTCCCTCTATCTCCTAAACTCACCTTCCCCTTCTCTAAGCTCCCTCAGATTGTAACTTCAATAAAAGATGTTATCATCAGCAATTAAGAGAGCTTAAATAGGCAGCCTCAAAAAGAGTCCTAATTTTTAACTTATTGTCAAAGATCGTCCAGGATAATATGTCAATCATCTTGTACGATTATTATAAATCAACCCTTCCAGATAGGATGATCTGGGTTTCATATATAATTAGAATATAAAGCTTGTTCTGATCGTTCAGGATGAAGTGTAGATGGTCCTGTACGATTAGTTCAAACATATACTTTCATCCAAGAAATAGTTCAGAACATCCAAGAGATAAATCAGGACAATATGTGGAACTTTAACTTATCGTCAGGACGATGTTGTGATCATCCTGTATGATTAGTTCAAAATTAGACATTATAGTCCAACTGATCAATAGGAACATCTAGAACACTTATAAGAAACTAAGGTTTTTTTTATAGATTGTCAAGTACGTTTCTGCGATCATCCTAGATGATATGATCGATCAATCTAACCTTAATTACTCTTATAATCACCTTATCAATTTAGGCACGATTATTACAAATTGTCCAGGATGATCAGTATCATCATGTATGATTAGTGTAAATTTGAGACTTATAAAATCTTGCCTAAATAAGTTTGGTGGTTGGTTTTTGTGATTTAAGCATATCATCTAGGACGATGTTGCGATGATCATGTACGATTAGTTCAAAATTAGACATTATAGTCCAATCATCCATGATGAGTTGCTTAATCAAGTTTACTTGACCTAGATGCCCTAATTAGGGTTATGAGCTGAACAGATCGTCCAAGATGATAAAAAATCATCCTGTACGATTTGGTCAGAAAAATTAATTTTCTCCTTCCTTTACTCACTCCCTTGAGTGTGTGTGTGTGTGTGTGTGCAAGGTTACTTAGCCTTAGGATCCACCACATTATAATTTACTAAAAAAATGCATTTAAATTAAAATTATAGGCTTGACTCAGTCTTAGTATATCCGATCTTGAGCTGGCTTGAGAGTGAGCTTGTGGACATGAAATTTTAGTATTTAACAAAGAAAAAATATGCAATTGACTTTAATTATTAGGAGATAGCATAGTAAATAAAAATAATAATGTTTGTTATCATAAAAAATCATAAGACTTGGGCCAAGATTTGCAACAATATCTCCCTTTTTTATTATGATAAACACGGTTGTTAAATGCTTTCAAAGGTGTTTTGCTATTCCCTAAACTCCCTCTTACTAAGTTAATTCTATGAAAAATAGGGAAGTTGATAAAAGAAAATTATTTTTTATGTAAAAAAATAGAATAACTTAAATAAACCAACTAAGTCGGTACACAATAATAAACACTAAGTAAAACTAACTTTTACAGTCACACAAGCTTTTACAAACATACCTACTCCTCCTTTTATCATCAAAAAAAGGTGGAACTATAAAACACTAGAAAGAAAAAGTTAAGTATAATAGAAAGATTGAACAAAAATATAAAAACAACTAAAAGTCAAAGGGACTCTGATCATAAGGAGGAGGAGGTGGTGGTGGTGGATAGAATGGGTGGAGAGAGGAGAATTGCTCGTAGAGCTAGTACATGTCCTAGCTGTGCTGCTACTGTTGTTGTATAAGTAATCATCAAAATGAGCTACATGTTGTCATGTTGTTATTTTTGTGCTACGAACTCCTCAAAATGAGTCATATTCTGGGTGTGTTATTGTTGATGCTCCATGATATAAGACTCAAATATGGATTCCCACTAATCAAAATGTTGTACCAGCTGATCGAGCTGTCATTATGGAGGAGAGGAATAAGTTCAAGAATATCTTCTTCCTCTACTCTTATAGCCTCCTCGTGCTCCAGATGGTGACAAGTACCATGAAGGATGTGGAAGGAGTTAATGGTGTAGAAGAAAGATTAATAATTTTGTGGGGTAGTATACTGAAGGTTGTACTTAGTTTCAAGAACATAGACAATGATGTGTCCTAGGGCCAATTTTTATCTTCTCTTATGTTTGGTATCCCTAATGTTAGTTAAGTGTTCAATGTATCTGAATAGAAGATCAGTAGCATTGAAATCCCTACGGGCCATTATATAATAAATAGTGATATATGGAGAGTATAAGAGTTATGTGAATGCAGTCACTAGCTTTTGGAATTACATAAGTTCTAAGGACATGTCAGATGGTCCTAGCATCTTTTAATAATGAACTAGAGGCACCGCATGTAAAGTGACATTGGTGTTTCTTAGATACTGATTAAAAGGCTCCAATTAAAATCAGGATCTGAAGCTAAGACATGAAGCTTATCTCTAGTGGTGAAAAGTTTAAGAATTGCATGGCAGTCCTCATAAGTTATTTATACAGGTCATTTGTTGACATATGATTGAAGTGTAGTATATGCAAAGTTAAGTCTAAAGCTGGCGAAGAACTCATACAAAAGTTCAGAATTGAAAGGGAATGTGAGGGTCAGAATGAAGGTAAGGGTTATATAGGCGAACATATATAATACTAGATAGGTCAGTATGTGGAGATTGACTATCCTTGAGGGTGTAATCCCTACAGATTTATACCGAAGGTAAGTAACCTTATCAGCTGCCTCAATAAAGCGAGGATCTATAGTTCCCCTAGAGGAGCTTCTAGTCAGTAACCTAGAATGTTTTCAACCAGCCATAGAAAAGATTTTAGTGCTAGGGATTGAGGAAAGAAGTTTTGGAGTGAGGAAAAAAGCTTTAAATCAACCTATTCATAAAGAGTTGTCCAGATTGTCCATGATGATCGTGATATCGTCCAGGACGATTTGAGTAATAATGGTGTCCAAGATGAATGGTCAAAAAGGCAGTCCTATCATTCATAATGATCTGAAATAATCTAAGATGATTAGATACAGGCAATCATCCCAATGAGTCAGCCTGTACAATTATTGAATGGCTTGATCGGCCAGGGCAAAGATGTCTATCCTCCAGAATAATGAGTCATTAAGAATTGTACCAATTGCATTGAAATCATCCAGCCAATTATGTAATGTGGATCGTATAGGAAGATTGTGAGATCATCTAGTACGATCACCTATAATTGGTACAAATCAGTTGTTGGATGGAGGATGAGTAGAAAATTGATGGTATCATCCAGGATGATATTATCTCATTCATGACGATGTGAATAAAAAATTAAAAATTTTGAGGATGGATAGAGTTGATAAGAAGAGGTCCTAAAAATAAAAAATAAGTAAAAAAAATAACAAAAACAAGTAAAAACACAATAAAAGACGATAAAAGTAATAAAAATAGCAAAAATAAGAGTTTTTTTAATCAATCACATTCAATAAATGACAAAGTTACCATAATTTTATAATTAAAAATAGTAAGAAATGAATTAATAATACTGAAATCCAAAAAATGGTAGAACAACAGATCTTGTTAACCTTAGCTTAAACTCCTTAGAGGTTAAAAATCTTTTGAAAATAACAATCTAACTTAGAAAAGAAATCAGATAAGAAAAGTGTTCTGTTTAAAATGTCATTTTTAAAAAATATCTGATAGAATAATATAGCAAAGTAATTAGTCAAAATTATGAGTTCTAAAAATCAAGTGTTTAAAGATATCAAGTATCACATGAATTCTTCTAAGATTTAAAGATTTGAAAGAGAAGGAAGGTTATTCTTTATAGGCTCATTTTGTACCTCTTATCGGTTGTTTGGCGTACTTTATGCATCTTTTGATTCTATATATACTTTATGTATCTTTCAATTATTTGGTGATCATTGTGTATCTTTACAGGTTTTTTTGGCTCGTTTTATACCTCTTGTAATTTTTGCGAGCTAGCTCCCTTTTAAAACCTTTAAAGACTCTAAGTTGTGAGAATATCTTCTAGATATAAGAGAAGAAAAACTCACTCTCTAATATAAAGAAGCATAAATAATAAATTATAATCATATTCATATGATAAATGCAATAACCTAATCAAGAAAACTTTAAAGTGATTTAATGACTTTGAATATTATTCATATGAGATAGATTACTATAAGAATATAGAAAATATCTCAATTTCAAAGTCCGGCTTTTAACTTGAATAGATTTTTGCTTCAAAGAGAAAATTACATCGCTAAAGGAGTTAGAGGAAGAGAAATAATCAATTGTGTTTCTTCCTTTAAGTGATTTAAGGAGGTCAATCAACGCTTACAAATTTTCAAAACCAAAAACAAGACAAAAATATCATTTAAGAAATCAAAATCAGTAGTGGCCATTGATAAAAAATTTGAAAGAAAAAATAATGGAAAAAATGAAAATTAGAAATATAAGTACATAAACAGAAATAAACATGCAAACAAAAATAAAAGAAAGATTAGAAAATAGAAAGCAATGATTTCAAGCATTAATATCTATGACACCTAATCTCATTCTCAAGATGCTGAAAATTTCAAAGGCCAGTGGTTTTGTAAAAATATCAACGAGTTAGTTTTAAGTGGTTACACGGTGTAGCCCTATGTCTCATTTAGTAATATAGTCCCTAATGAAGTGATGTCTTATGTCAATGTATTTGGTATTAGAGTGTTGGATTGGGTTCTTTGAAATACAGATGACACTAGTATTATCACAGAAAATTTAAATTGTGCCTACAAGTAATCTTAAATCTAGAATTTGTTGCTTTAATAAGAGGATTTAGGCAACACAACTTCTTAAGGCAATATACTCAGCTTTAGTAGTGTACATGACAACTGAGTTCTATTTTCTACAGGACCATGAGACTAAGGATTGTTCTATAAATTGATAAATTCTAGAAGTATTTTTTCTATCAACTCAGCATCCCACAAAATCTAAATCAGAATATCATATTATTTTAAAAGAGGTGCCATGCATAAGATACCAGATTCCTAAGTTAGGGGTTCTTAAGAGATATCTAAGAATTCTCTTAACAATAGACAAGTGAGAATCTTTTGGATTATCTTGAAATCTAGCACATAGATAAATATTAAATATAATATCATATCTGTTGGCAGTCAAGTAAAGAAATGATCCTATTATCCCTCTATATATTTTTTTATCAATATATTTACCATTTAAATCCTTGTTTAACTGAAGAGTGGAACTCATGGGAGTTTTTATTGGCTTAGCTTTATCCATCTCATATTTCTTAAGGATGTCCTTAATGTATTTTGATTGACTAAGAAAAATTCTATCATCTTTTTGCCTTATACTAAACCCCAAAAAGTAAGTAAGTTATCCCATCATGCTCATTTCAAAATTTTTACTTATTATTCTTGAGAATTCATTACATACATTTTTATCAGAAGATGAAAATATAATATTATCAACATAAATTTGAACAATCAGTAATTTATCTCTAGCCTTTTTTAGAAACAGGGTGGTGTTTACGCTCCCCTTAACAAAAGATATTTCTAGTAGGAATGTGCTTAGCCTTTCGTACCATGCTCTATGTGCTTGTTTAAGTCTATATAATATCTTTTTTAATTTGTACACATGATTGAAAGATTATGAATTTTCAAAGCCTTGGGTTTATTCAATATACACATCTTCCTTTATCATCCCATTCATAAATGTACTCTTAATATCCATTTGTTATAATTTGAATCCCTTAAAACAAGTAAAAAGTTAGTGGCACTTTAATATCTTCTAATCTAATTACAGGGGCAAAAATTTCTTCAAAATCAATCCATTCTATTTGATTATACCCCTTAGTCAATAGTCTTGCCTTATTCCTTACTACTACTCCAGAATTATTAATTTTATTTTTAAAAATTCATTTTGTTCCAGTCATACTCTGATCCTTAGGTCTTTCAACTAGCTCCCAAACATCATTCCTTACAAATTGATTCAGTTCTTCTTGCATGGCTAAGATTAAGAATTCATAAGATAAGGCTTTATTTAGGTTGGTGGATTTAGTCATTGAAATGAAGGTAGAGTGGTTTATCTCTTTTTTAAATTCATGCCTAGTTCTAACACCTTCAAATGGGTCTCCAAAGATTAATTCTTTAGGATGTCTTGAAGAATATCTTCATTCTCTAGGCAATGTATTTTTAGACTATTCTTTTGTCCAAATTTGCAGATTCCAATCCTTGGATGACTTTTACAACATCCTCTTCTTCTACCCGAGCCTCTCCTGAATTAACATATTCATCAAACACAATATGAGTGGTCTCCTTAACTATCAGTATTTTTTTATTGAAGACTCTATAAAATTTCCCAACACTCGAGTAACTAAGGAATACTCTTTCATCATATTTTGAGTAAAACTTTCCTAGTTGAGACTTTCCATTATTCAGAACGAACACTTTACATCCAAATACTTGGAGGTGAGAGATGTTGGGTGTCCAACCTTTCATAATTTCATAGGGTGTCTTATTTAATTTGGATATAACATTCACCATATTTAGAACATCACATGATATATTCACTGCTTCTGCCCAAAAGTATTTTGGAAGTGAGTATTTAGCTAACATGGCTATAGTAGCTTCAACTAGGGTTCTATTTTCCCTTTAAGCTATCCCGTTCTGCTGAGGGATCCTAGGAGATAAAAAGTTGTGATTTATCACTTGCTCCTTACAGAAAGATTCAAAATTTTCATTCTCAAAATCTACACCATAATCATTATGAATTATCACAATTTCACAACTTAGCTTCCTTTAAATCCAAGTGAAAAAAGACTTAAATTTCTTGAATGATTCACTTTTATGAGATAGGAATATAACCTAAGTAAATCTTGAATAATCATCAAAAATCACTTACCCAAAGATTTTTCCTCCTAAACTTACAGTACTAACAGGTCTAAAGAGATCTATGTGTAGGACTTCTAAGGGTTTGCTAGTGAAACTATTTTTAATTGAAGGGAATGAGGATTTGACTTGCTTTCCTAACTGACATGCATTACACATGTGATCCTTAGTGAACTCTAGTTTGGATATCCTTTCACTAAGTCTTTTTGGGTGATCTTTCTAAGGCTTTTCATACTAGCATGACACAACCTCTCGTGCCATAATAAATATTCATCAATAATAATTTTTAAGTAAAATGAAGCATCAAATTTAATATTATTTAAATCAAGTATGTAGATATTATTGATCATTTTTTCTTGTAAAATAATATTATTATTTAAGCTTATAATTTAGCAATTTGACAAAAATTTTATGCTAAAGCCTTTATCATAGAGCTGACTGATGCTAAGCAGGTTGTGTTTCAATCTATCAATAAGTAAAATATTTTCAATGTTGAAATTTTTTAAATTACCAATTATACCTAAGTCAACCACTCTCTAGGTGGTGTTATCTCTAAGTGTTACCTTGTCTCCTTCCCTAGCCTCCAGTGAAATGAATTGATCTACATCTCCAGCCATATGCCTCTAACATTTCCTATCCAGGTACTCCATGCTCTCACGAGGCCTTCTCCCCTACAAAATCATCAGATGTTAAATTTAGGAACACAAACAGGTTTGGGTCCCATCTTATAAAAAGAATAATATAATGTATGTATGTTGTACTGTAAGTTTTGAAATTTAGGTCTCCACACCCAATGTGTACTACAGTGAATGGTGCACGTGTGGGAGATATATTTTAACATGTCATAAGAAAAATATCTAACACCAGAAAAATGATTAACTACTCAACTTAGGTTATTGCGCCTCTTCCTAGGTTTAAATGATGCATGCTGATCTGATGGATTGTGAAACTCAAGTATTGTGGCTAGTTGTTTATATTCTTTAAACGTAGGTAATTTAGCTTCTAAAAATTTATTTGCATTTTTAAGAATTGAATTTTCTATTTTCAAAACATTTCCTTACTATCTAAATCAGTTGCAAGAGTATCTAAATCCTTATATACATTTTATAGCTCAAAATATAAACTTTTTAAGGAATAATGCTCATTTATTAAATCAAGATGCTTTACATTCAATGAGTCAAATTCATCTAATAAAGTCATATGATTATTATCTAGATCTTCCCTTAGAATTTTAGGTTCTTTTTGTAGATTTAAAAATTCAAATTTAAGACTGGCATGTAATTTCTGGAGCTTTCTATATGAACGATGAATTTTCTTAGAAACTTCAACTGATTGATTATAAGTAAGCTCACATACCTCTTCTTTATCAGAGTGATCAAGATGTTCATCAGCCATTAAACACAAGTTTGTTACCTCCTCTTCAGCTTCAATTTCAAAGGAGTCTGATGCTGAGTCCGCCTAGAAAGCCTTTTGAATTCATTTGTTGTCCTTCTTGAACTTAGGATTTTTTTACCATCTCCTTGCTTTGGTGAGTTTTCAGAGTTAGGTAGTCATAATTCATATGCTCTGGCTTCCTGCATTCAAAACAAACAAAGTCAAAAGAAACTTTAGAATTCATATGGTTCTTTCCTTTGTTCCATTTCTAATGATACTTTTTCTTTTTCCTTAAGAAGCTATTAAATTACCTAGTAATTAAAGCAACATCTTCATTTTGAGAACCAGAGGAATCAATGTTAGAATCATTAGCCTTTAAAGCTACATTTTTCTCCTTTTTCTTCTCACATGCATCAAGCTGCCTTTTATTTACTCCTTGCTCATAAGCAATTAGTGATTCAAATAAGTTATCAATTAAATAAACAATTAAGTCTTTAGATTCAGTAATGACAATAGATTTTGCATCATAGGAAGAAGGTAAACATCTCAAAATTTTGTTAACTTTTTTATAGTTTATGAGTTCTCTTCCTAAAACTTGCAGGGATGTAACAATCTGTGTAAACCTATTATATATTTCAAAAATTGATTCACTAGCATTCATACAAAAAAGTTCATAATCATGTAAAAGAATGTTTATCCTAGATTGTTTAACTTTATTTGTACCATCATAAGTTATACATAATCTGTCTCAAATTTCTTTTCCAATAGAACAAGTGAAAATATGTATATAATTTTCAAATTTTCAAGCACAGAAAAAATAGTTCAAACATTTAGTATTAAGTTGTGTTAGATTTCTATCATCAAAAGTCCATTCAATAAAATAAGTTTAATTTTCATACCATCAACAAATTTAAATGGTGCAGAATATCCATCCTTCACAAACATCCACATGCGATAATCAATTGATTGTAAAAAAGGTGAACATATGAGTTTTTAAAATCAAATGATATATTATCAAAAAGAGGTGGACTTGTAACTGAATATCCTTCTGCGGTGTTTCTATTTCTAAAGTTAGCCACAGATCTTAATTCAAAAGTTTTCTAAAACTTGATTTTATGAATCCCGCTTTGAGACCACATGAAAGTTTGTTAGGATTGTTAAGCCCTTATGAACTTGCTCGAGGCTAACCAAGAAGGGGGCATGAATTGGTAGTTTTAAAAATGCTTAAAAAAAGAAAAACATTTTTGAAAACTTTTTGAATATTTTAAAACAAACAAGATCAACCCTTGATGTGAAAGTAATTAACAAAATAAATTAGAGATTTTAACCATACAATCCACCACATAAAATTAAAGTGTGAAAATTAAAATAATAAAAGTAATAAGAAAGAAAACAAAATTTATAGTGGTTTGGTCAACTTGACCTATGTCCACTCCTTGGAGACACCCTCTCCAAGTATTGCATTAAACCTTCAGTGACTCTTCTTTTTCTCTCATAGTAAGGTAGAGAAGCCCTTACAAACTCTTTCTAATGTCCAGGTGATGCAGAGAACCTTGAATCTTTTTTCACCCTCGTGGCGAAGGTAGAGAACCTAGAATCCTTTTACTCTCTCTTGGAGTAGACGGAGAACCTGATTTGATGCTATGATCATCTCCATAGAGCCACAAAGGAACTAAGGACGAAGCTTGAAGAAGACAAATAAATCTTTACATGAAGCTTGAAAAATTAATTTTCTCTATCTCCCTTTACTCACTCCCTTGAGGGTATGTGTGTGCAATATTACTTAGCATCATGATTCACCACATTACAATTGACTCAAAAAAGGTAGAAAAACATTTAAATTAAAATTATAGACTTGACTCAGTTCTAGTCTACCTGATTTTGAGCTGGCTTGAGAGTGAGCTTGTGAACTTAAAATATTAGTATTCAATAGAGAAAATAAATATGCAATGAACTTTAATTATTAGGAGATAGTATAGTAAATAAAAATAATAATGTTTATTATCATAAAAAAATTATAAGACTTGGGCCTAAATCTGCAACAGTAACAAACATTATTATGTATGTTGATGCTTTCTCCTACTTCTGTTATATTTTGTTTTGTTATGTGTGTACTAACATTTAGAAAATCAGTTCATCATTCTCTTGCAATTCTGATCAGCTCAAGACTGGGTAGACTAGGGTTACAATTTTTTTTTTCCTTTCTTGAGTTGTATCATGTAATTGGGTGGATATCATTACTGAGTAACCATGCACACACATAGGGGCAGAGAAAAAAATATTTTTGAGAGAGTTTTTTTAAGTACATCATACTATATGATTTTTGCTTCATATTGTATAACCTTGTTTTGTACTGTAAGATTATAATTTACTGTAAGACCTATTATTCTGTCAGAACTCTAGCCGTTAGAGATTAAGAAAGATACTAATTATATGCTGATCATACAATATGATTTGGTTCATACTTTATGCCCTAATTAAAATATTTCTTAATTAATCTCTTGATATCAGTCAATCAAATCATGGACAACTATTGTGATCGATCATACTATACAATATAATTCATTATGTATAATTGCTCGTGTATGAAATTGGTTGTCTTAGAGATCGTACCAAATAAAATATATGATTTTTGTATTGATCATACTATATGATGTCCACAGTGTTAGACGATCGATAGTGTACGAAGTTGGTCGTCCCAAATGAATAGAAGATTTTTTTATAGTTCATACCGTATAATGTTTCGATCATACTATACGAAATGTTATAAAGGTTGAACAGTTCCTCTACACGACCTTACTGGATGAGTCTGAATTACACTAATTGTACGGTACAATATGTGTATTGTACTATACGAATAGAAGATGAAACACTTAGAAATTAGGGTTTGTTGAAGCCATCTACTTAAGGTTTTCAATACTCTTGTTAGAAAATCTTTAGTTATCGAGACTTTAGGAGAGAGAGAGTCTTGAGGGAGAGAAGAATGATTGCTTTATGAGAGAAGATAGGGAGATTTTGTGAGGGAGAAGTTATGAGGGGATTCACAAGGTTGCTCCAAGCAAGAATCTTGCCTAATATCTTCAAGCGACTGCTTGGATTCTCTGTGGCTCTGGAGAATAGTTCTTTAGCAAAGATTGTGGTTCTCAGACGATCAATTGGAGGGTGAAAGTAGAGTTGTGGTTCTCTGACCATCACTTGGATGATAAAAATAGAGTTGTAGTTCTCTGACCATCACCTGAAGGATGAAAATAAAGTTGAGGTTCTCTGCCTGTAAAAGAGTCACGATTCTCTATTGCATTAGAGTGGTGAAAACAATGTCTGTACATGCTTCTCCACCTTGCTATGGCGAGCAAAAGGAGAGTAACTACTGTTTAGTGCAATATTTGAAGAGTGAGTCTCCAAAACGTGGAAGTAGTTAGGTTGACCAAACAATTATCAATTCTGGTGTGTCCATTCTGATTATTTTCTGCACTTTATTTTCTCCAATTATATGTGTGGTTGAAAAATCTAATTTATTTCGTTGTTGTGAAATTTACTTATTTTCATATTCATTGAATCTATTATCGTGTGTGTGTTTGAAAAGTTTTTTTAAAAAATTTCTTTTCAATAATTTTTTTTAAATAACCAATTTACCCCCCCCCCCCCCCCTTATTTAGCCTCAGGCTAGTTCTTAAATATCTAACTACCTTCACAAACATTCATACATAACAAAATATACAATAATACTCAACAATGCACAATCATGCATAACAATACACTACAATGCATAACAATATAAGACAAATCACAACAAAATACATAACAATACATATCAAACACAATAACATACATAACAATACATAAAAATACACAGTAATATACAACAATACAATAATGCACAATAATACACAATAATACATAGGAATACAGCAATACACAATAATACACATCAATATACGATAATACATAGTAATATAAAATAATACATAGTAATACACAAAAAAGAACTGAAAGAGCTACATTCGGATTTTGCATGTAATAATTTCTCCTTGTGATGACAAAAATTGTCTCCGACTGAAGAAATTATTTTGTGTGACATCATAACAAAAAGAATTATCTGAATTGTAAGTATACACTATATATACATATATAAACTAATTTAATATATACACATAATGCACACGGTTCTTCCACTCCAAGTGGGCAAATTATTGCATCCAGTCATTGGACGCGGAGATAGGTCCGGATATTAATAAAATATTATTTTAAATTAAGCGTGTCAAAAGTGCAGTCAAAGCGCATTCAAAAGCACAGTAAAGCGGAGGTAAAGCACATTTAAAGCGTAGTCAAAAGCACAATCAAAAGCGCAAGTGACGTGACAAGTTTTTATTGAATATCCGAACCTATTCTCCGCATCCGGTGACCGGATGCAATAATTTGCCCTCCAAGTGCCCCCACATAATAGATTATTCTGTGCGGAATCCAGTTATAGAGTTGTGTTTGGATGCTTACGTGGAAAGTTAAAAGTCCATCATATTTATTTGACTTGCGTATTGATTGAGTATTTATTGCGTAAAATGTGCGTATTAATTGAGTATTTTATTGCGTATTTGTTGCGTATTTATTGAGTATTTGTTGCGCATTTTCTACTTAATTACTGCTTATTTGTTGTGGATTTCTCTTCGTCTGCAGTAAGTCCGAAAAGACAAACGGGTCGGATAAGAAGTCAAATAAATATCCTAACTTTCCACATAAGCACGCCACTTGTAATGATTTTACTGGCATCCGAACACGAGAAATTATTCTGTGTGGAATCTGATCACATAGATGTGTTCGGTCTCCAATAGTCGCAAATAAAAACATAACGTGTGGCGTGCTAACGTGGAAACTTAAGCCCCGACCCGTTTGTCATTTCAAGACTAAATAATACGAGGCCCGCCCAATAAATACAATGAAAAAGGCGGAAAATTTTAACATTTTTCAAATTCCATATTTCGGCCATTCGCTCCATTTCTCCCGAGCTTCCTGCAAAATATATCTTCTGAATTCCTCCAGCAATCTCTTCTGCTCATCATGGACGTGGGAAATGATTCACCTGCAAAGAGAAAGGTGCGAAAATTCTTACATTGACATAAAATGAACAACGGATATCTTTGGTATTCAATACATATTTGCTGAAGAAACCAAAAAATAAATTAAAATCATTCTGAGTAACTATAAAAGTTTATATTTATCTCACCATTTGCGTATTTTCTTTGAACACAATGTGTATAATCTGCGTAAATTTCCCTTATTTTCTGCGTATATGTTGAAGAAAAATCCTAACATTTTATAATAAATACTTTGAATCTTTAAATCATAAAACTAAACTTTCAATAAAGAAAAAACAATTCTTACAAAAAAACCTAAATTTTTGCTGATATTTTTCTCATCATTTACGTACATTGCGTATGGTATGCGTACACGTTGTGTATGTAACTCGTATAGTACACGTACACGTTGAGTATAATATGCGTATAATACACGTATGCTTTGCATATTTTATTACGTTTTATATGTGTACGTAATGCGTATAAACTTCTTCTCTAAAATAATTATAGTTTCTTATTTTACGCAGATTTATGTCCGTCTTATATCTTATAGATGCTATGTTTCGACATTTAGAACAATGTGTGATACTTTTTCCGAGATAATTCTTGTTGAAGTTGAAGAAAAATTGAAGGACCTTAATATTTACCAATTTCTTCATTTTCCTGGATTTGAGCAAAATGCCCCACTAATCTACCAGCTGTTGACAATGTGGAGTATTGAAAAGCAAAGCTTTATTATAGAGGGCCATGTTGTACCTTTCACAACTAATGAAGTGGCCCTCCTTACTGGTCTACCAAACAGAGGTGAGGAGATTACCTGGATGACCTTGCCCACTTCAACAATCAATTCAAAGGATATTAAGATTGAAATGCTTGAGTTGACTCGAGAAAGTGCCCCAGATACTATGTTGAGAACTTTTATTATGTATTTATGCTCTAATTTATTTTTCCAACAAAGCAACTTTAAAGTTCCTAAGATGTTAAAGACAATAGAAAATAATGTTGATGATTTTTTATCAATTAACTGGACATGGTCAATTTGGGAATGCCTAGTTGAAGATTTTAATAATGTATCTTTGAAGATCTTAAAGAACAGGCCAGCGGGTTATGTCAATAGATTTGTGCTACTGCTAATTATGAGTGCTAAAACAATTCTAATTAAACATTAAATTTGACTGATTGATTTGCTAAAACTTACTTAGAATATCTCAATTTTATACAGGTTTGGTTCCTAGAGCACACTTCCATTCATCTCCCGAAGTACCCTGACAGAAGGCCCCGTTTCCTTCGATGGAGTGATGACAATGTATATAACACTAAGAAGACTGATAAATTATTTGTTAATTTAAAGAGAAGATAGGTATATATTGTGCATAGTTTTATACATTGCTTATTGATTGCGTACGGTTTGCGTATGTATTGCGTACGAGTTGCGTGAACCTTGCGTGTGTATTGCATATAGATTGCGTATATAATTACGTTTAGATTGCGTATTTATTTGAGATTAATTTTTCACAGATTTTTGTTGACATCCAAGGAGTTACCCCTGAAGAATCTAATCTCTTGGGTATAAAGAAATATCCATCAACCCCTCTTTCACCCATTCAAACTAACACACCTGAACATCATCTCCCCCCACAATCTCCTGAGCAACCCGAACCCAAATCCAACTTGAAAACCCAACCCCAATCATTAGATGAACTTGAAAAGAAAGTAATAAAGATTATGCAGGAGTCCATGGTCAAACTCTTCCAAGAATTTGAAGCTAGGATGAGCAAGAATTTTGAACAAATTGTGAGAAGAGTTGATCTTATTGATGACAAGCTCCAACATTGCATTATTCAAGGAATTCTTAAGCCTGATGAGCAAGCTGCTCCCTCCTCCTCATCATTAATTCCCCATACAATTCCATCCCCCAAGAATATTCAGATATCATCTGAACACACTGTGAGACCTCGTTCCCTTACTGTTCCTCTCTGATTTGGATTTTTCCTCTCAGGACCGTCCAGGACGATTGGAAATCGTCCAGGCTGATCGGCACTGTAGAAAATATCGGCCTGAGAATAGTTCTGGGAATCGTCCAGGACGATTTTTCTGGTCTGATCGTCCCGGGACGATTTGGCGATCGGCCGGGCCGATCAGACAAATGATATATGAGATTGAGATCGTTTTGATGAGAGAGAAAATTATTTTTAAAACAAAATATCTGTTTTGAGGAGAGAGATAGAGAAAGGGAAAAGAGGAAAACCTGGTTTTGGAGGCCGCGGAGCGCTTTTCGTCCGACGCTGCTGTTGGGAAAAGTGTAGATCTCGTGGTAAGGACTCCGAACCCTATTTCTGTTTTCAAAGATATTGAGTTTTGACCGAGATATGATTTGTTTTGTGTTTTCGTAGTCGACTTTTCGACGTGATTTGGTATTGACACAACTTTCACCTCACAACTTTTGATATGTTATAGATATGATTATTGCACATGATTTGACTGTATTCTACAAAGATTTTACCGGTTGGAATTGATTCTACGCGATTTCAATCGAATAGAAAATTATCGGGACTTGATTTGATTTGATTTCTATAGAATAATAGTCTTGTATTGATGTCATCGATATTCTTCTGTAATTTGGTGAGATTTGGAATTCGTGCCTTTTTGCAGAATTTTTGTGTAAATTTGACCGACTGCCGTTACTCTGCCCGATTTTCGTACGATTTCTGATTTTCCCGAGATTGATAGATTGAATTGATATGCTATTGATTATTGATATGATTATTCTAGATTTTTTTATTATTGATTATTGCATCGATTATTGCATTGCATTGAACTGATTGATACTGAAAGATACTGAAAGACAAGTGGGAACCTAGTTGAACGTTGGTTGAAGATAGATATTGACCTGTACAGGATGGTGGGCCGACGGGCTTTCCTTTAAACCATTGATCATCGATATAACGATTGGGAGTTATAAGGAGTTTTATATGCCGACGGGCGGCCGACGGGCAAAAGAGTGACGACTCTTCTTGATAGAACCAATGTGCGGATATCTACAACAGCAATACGGATTCTACAACAGCACTATTGATAATAGCCAGTTTACCTGGTTGATCATAGCTAGTGTTTGTGCTTGTCGAGTAAGACCATGGAATGGATTTACATGTGTACGACTGGATTTCCTGATCTGCATTGATTTATTGATTTCCGATTGATTTATTGATTTGATGGATTTATCGAATTAATTTCTTATCGAACGGATTCATTGATTTCATCGATTGATTTCATTGATTGATCATTGAGCATTGATACTATTGACTATTGATTATTGATATTGATATGGACATGGACGGCATAGATTCATAGATTCATTGATACCATTGATTCTGCATTGATTCGACCTGCTACTGTAGATTTATCGTATTGTCCTTCCGATTGATTTTATCGACTTGATCGTATAGACTGGATTTGATTGATTGATTGATTTGACGGATTTATTGATTTTATTGAGTTACCGTATTGCTTTTACGATTGATTTTCTCGATTTGATTGATTCATAGATACCGGCATCGATATTGATATGGATTCTGCGTATTGAGTCATAGAGATTGACACTGATATTGATATAGATTGTATTGATTCACCGGCACCAATATTGATATGGATTCTGTGTATTGATAGATATCGACAGCGACATGAATATAGATTGTATCGATGATAGATACCGATATAGACATTGATATAGATATGATATTGACATATGGATATTATTGATACGACAGATCCTGATAGGTTGTTGATTTATCGTAGAATAGATTTCTTTAGAAAGCTGTTTGTATTGATTTCAATTGACTTGATGATTTCATTGTATAGAGGTTGATTTATTGAGTTGATTCGATTGTTCGATGGATTTCCTTGCTGATAGATAATTGACTGGAAGATAATTGATAAGATTACACGATCGATTGATCTGCTAGTAGATGATCTGATATGATTCCTTTATATTGATGTTATAGATGGATACGATAGTAAGACGACTAGATGACCGTATTGATGTTCGATAGCAATAGATAGAGATTGTAGAGCTTTGATTGAGACATTGATTTTGAGCTTTATGGATTTCTTTATTGATTAGATGATGTAGATTCGATGAATTGATTAGACGACACGGTTGATTGACCCAATAGTATAGATAGTATAGATTGATAGACACTACCACGTTGATTGGATATTGATTAGGAGCACCGATTGATTTGATTGCTGAGACGTATTGATTTATTGATGTTTCTACCGCTGTATTGATAATCGACTATTGATTTCTGTACTGATTTGGACTATTGATTTCTGTACTGATTTGATTTCCGCTGTATAGACTTGATTTCATTGACGACGGATTTCTGCATTGCATAGATTCATTGACCATTGATTGACTAGATTTTATTGACCTGCATATTGATAGTATTGCCGTGCTTTGATTTCAGTTGTAGGCTTTGGTGACCTGCTGGGCTTTGTAAGCTCATTATATGTGGTTGAAATTTTCAGGTCCGAGCAAGGCAACTGGAAAGGAGTTCGATCAGAATGTCAGACGAATCCTTTCACTATTTGATTCTGGGGCATCACACACACCAAGACCGAAACCCCAGAAAAAATCAATGATGCTGAGATGACCCAGGCTGCTAAAAGGGTTAGCAAAAAGAAGAAATTAAAGAGAAAATCAGAAATGGTTTACAAAAAGCACAAAAGGGTACACCACATCCAAGAAGAACCTGTCCAAGAAGAAACTGCCAAAGAAGCTCCCCCCCAAGAAAAACTTACCAAAGAAGTTCCACAACAAGCACCTTCCAAAGAAGCTCCCAACCAAGAAGAATCTACCAAAGAAGTTCCCCAAGAAGAACCTGCCATAGAAGCTCCCCCCCAAGAAGAACATGCCAAAGAAGCTCTCCCCCCCCCCCCCCCCCCAAGAAGAATATGCCAAAGAAGCTCCCCCCCAAGAAGAAACTTCCAAAGAAGCTCCCTGAGAAGAATCTGGCAAAGAAGCTCCCCAAGATAAACCATCCATAAAAGAAATTGTTCCTTCCCCAAAACCTGCCCAAAAAGTTCCACAAACAAAAGAATTAATCGATGTTGATGATGTTATAGTAAAGGGTTACCCTGTAAGTCCTACAGTTAACTTCAGAGGCTTGGAGATGTTGAGTCCAGTGAAAGAACTTTTTATCAGGGAAAACATAAAGAAATATCTTGACAGGTATTGTGTGCGTATGACTTGCATGATCAATACGTACTGTATTTGTAATTTTTACGTACGGATTGCGTATAACTTTTGTTTTATATGCGTACCTAATGCATATTTTTTGTTTAATGATTTCAGTAGCAAAGAAATATTTCAAGCTGGGAACGTTATAATTTCAAGAAGAGGGATGGACAAAATATTATCCGATTCATACCTTGACAATGATCATATTGATTCCTTTGCCATTTTATTAACTGAGAAGTCTAAAATTTTACCAGAACTGTATCATAAATTTCTATACATCTCACCAATGTATTGGGTTAGTATACTAGTTTATTTGATATATAATTAAATATTTCGACTATTTTATTCTTATATCTAATTCTTGCAGCATTACAAGGTGAAGGATGAAACTTTAAAATTGTTTATCGAACATGTAAACTACAATTCTGTTCATTCATGCAACTTTATAATTAATCCAATTATTGACGGTTCGAACTAGACGCTTCTGGTTGGTTATCGAGATCAGAAAAAGTGGGAATTTTACGATTCTGTACCCAACCCTATGCATATAAGTGTTGCTATAAAGATTGTGAGTTTGATTGTAAGCTTATATTGCTGGAAAATTTCGAAATTATTTTTCAGTGAACTAAATTCTATTCCATATATTGTTCAGATTGCAAGCTTATATAGGGATTGCAAAAAAGCTTTTGATGATAATATAAAAAAATGGAGTTTCAAGACAATGAAGAATGCACCAACTCAGACCACCAATACAGATTACAGAATATTTGTTTGCAAATACATGGAAAACATTATTCGACAAAAGAACTCAAATTGGAGAGAGAGTAAAGATTGGCAGAAAAAAATGCCAATGTATAGGGCAGAATTTGCATACGGATTATTTTGTGCTTCGTTGAAATGAACTTTATGTTTGTGTAAATAACTGATATATATAAATTATCTGTGCATAAAATATATAAAAGGTTTCCATGTTGGTAAATAAAGTACGCACGTTATACGCATAACGTACGCGTTGTAGACGCATCGCATGCGCATTTCATACACAAACGGCATTTATTGGTTTTTTGTCAAAAAAATTTAATTAATTCGAATTTAATTGATTCAATGCATTCCTTCAGTTTGAATCATTCAAATACTCATTTTATCAAAGATGTAAAATGGTTAGAAAAAATCTCACAATAAGACTTTGGGTTTGAGAACACTCTTGTGCTACACAAGTGATGCTTCTAGAGTGTGGGTGTTGTGCTTCAATAGTTGAGGCCTCATTAGATCACATGGAGAATCAAAGTTTTTTAGAATGCTTCGCCTCGTCAATAAATAATCAGGGAGCGTTGGATATAGGGTTTCTCACCATTGAAACCTCATTCCACTATGAAGGTTTCTATGTGGGTAAATAAAGTACACGCTTTATACGCATAACGTACGCGTTGGAAATGCATCGCATGCGCATTTCATACGCAAACGACAGTTCTTGGTTTTTTCTCAAAAAAATTTAATTAATTTGAATTTAATTGATTCGATACATTCCTTCGGTTTGAATAATTCAAATACTCATTTTATCAAAGATGTAAAAAGGTTAGAAAAAAATCTCACAATGAGACTTTGGGTTTGAGAACACCCTTGTGCTACACAAGTGATGGTTTTAGAGTGTGGGTGTTATGCTTCAATGGTTGAGGCCTCATTAGATCACATGGAGAATCAAAGTTTTTTAGAATGCTTCGCCTCGTCAATAAACAATCAGGGAGCGTTGGATATAGGGTTTCTCACCATTGAAAATTCATTCCACTCGATTAAGAAGGTTTCCATGTGGGTAAATAAAGTACGAGCTTTATACGCATAACGTACGCATTGGAAACGCATCGCATGCGCATTTCATACGCAAACGACAGTTCTTAGTTTTTTGTCAAAAGAATTTAATTAATTCGAATTTAAGTGATTCGATGCATTCATTCGGTTTGAATCATTCAAATACTCATTTTATCAAAGATGTAAAAAGGTTAGAAAAATCTCACAATGAGACTTTGGGTTTGAGAACACCCTTGTGCTACACAACTGATGGTTTTAGAGTGTGGGTGTTATGCTTCAATGGTTGAGGCCTCATTAGATCATATGGAAAATCAAAGTTTTTTAGAATGCTTCGCCTCGTCAATAAACAATCAGGGAGTGTTGGATATAGGGTTTCTCACCATTGAAAATTAATTCCACTCGATTAAGAAGGTTTCCATGTGGGTAAATAAAGTACGCGCTTTATACGCATAACGTACGCATTGGAAACGCATCGCATGCGCATTTCATACGCAAACGGGAGTTCTTGGTTTTTTGTTAAAAAAATTAATTAATTCGAATTTAATTGGTTCATTGCATTCCTTCGGTTTGAATCATTCAAATACTCATTTTATCAAAGATGTAAAATGGTTAGAAAAAATCTCACAATGAGACTTTGGGTTTGAGAACACCCTTGTGCTACACAAGTGATGGTTCTAGAGTGTGGGTGTTATGCTTCAATGGTTGAGTCCTCATTAGATCACATGGAGAATCAAAGTTTTTTAGAATGCTTCGCCTCATCAATAAATAATCAGGGAGCGTTGGATATAGGGTTTCTCACCATTGAAACCTCATTTCACTCGATTAAGAAGGTTTCCATGTGGGTAAATAAAGTACGTGCTTTATATGCATAACGTACGCGTTGGAAACGCATCGCATGCGCATTTCATACGCAAAAGGCAGTTCTTGGTTTTTTGTCAAAAAAATTTAATTAATTCGAATTTAATTAATTCGATGCATTCCTTCGGTTTGAATCATTCAAATACTCATTTTATCAAAGATGTAAAATGGTTATAAAAAATATCACAATGAGACTTTGGGTTTGAGAATACCCTTGTGCTACATAAGTGATGGTTCTAGAGTGTGGGTGTTATGCTTCAATGGTTGAGGACTCATTAGATCACATGGAGAATCAAAATTTTTTAGAATGCTTCGCCTCGTCAATAAATAATCAGGGAGCATTGGATATAGGGTTTCTCACCATTGAAACCTAATTCCACTCGATTAAGAAGGTTTCCATGTGGGTAAATAAAGTACGCACTTTATACGCATAACGTACGCGTTGGAAACGCATCGCATGCGCATTTCATACGCAAACGGTAGTTCTTGGTTTTTTCTCAAAAAAATATAATTAATTCTAATTTAATTGATTCATATTGCGGAATGTTTGAGAACACCCTTGTGCTACACAAGTGATGGTTTTAGAGTGTGTTGGAAAATGATTATTAAAAATTTCATAATAATGGAAAATAGATTGCATTTTTCAAAAATATAGAAAATATGATCTGTTTGTGGTTTGTATACGCGCTGTATAGGCACTATATACGCTTTGTATATGCAGACCATACGCAAATGAAAATTAACAGATAAAACAAATAATCTTTATTAAATAAATATTTTATCAACAAATATTCTTACAAATATCCATCATTCAAATATCCATCATACAAATATTCTTATAACATAGAATTTTCTGATATCCATCATCAACTTCAGGTATATTGCTGATGGCTTTTTTTGAACGTACACCTTTTATTTGTTCCATTGTGAAGCATTTGGGTATGCTTGTGAAATTAGATTACTTTGCTCGCTTTGCTTATGACTGACTGGATGGTTCCCCGGCTATGAAATCGTCTGTCAAGCACTCAGTCATGCTTGTGAACTACTGTACTGATGCCTGACTAGACGGGAATGCTTGTGATATGAAGTCCTCCGTTAACCATTCGGGCATACTTGTGAAATTGTACTGCTTAGCTGGAGATCGCTGACTGGAATGTACAGCATTTATGAAGTCCTCAGTGAAGCATTCGGGCATGCTTGTGAAATTACACTACTGAGCTGATGCTTGCTTGCAGTGTATAGAATTTATGAAATCCTCCGTTAAGCATTTGGGCATGCTTGAAGGAGTCTCAACTTTTGTTGTGTATTTCTTCACTGGTGGTTTCCATATTAAATAAATTAATAACAATATGTCACAATATGCAATAAATCAAAATAGTCAGAAATTAAAATCATACTCTTTATCTTCTTTTTCCCAGTGGCTTTTCAGCCTAGCATTGGATATGCCTTTAGGCCTACGCTTTAGAGGGTCTTTCAGTTGTACACTGCCACCCTGTGTAGACTTGTATGTCTTTCTCTTCCCAAAGACAACCAATTCGAGTTTTTCAGATGTTTCCTTCATCGCAGTGAATAGGAATTCTTCACCACCCTCATTTAGCTAAGCTCGTGTGCTCATTTCATATGCAAACCTGCTGATATAATTTCTGAATATGAATCCATTACTAGCTTCAGAGCTATTCTGAGAATTTTCTTTCAAATTTAGACCATAATATATATATATTGTCGAGCTCGTGCTGACCATCGCAACAGTAGGTACTTCTCAGGGATTTTCCCAATAGCCATTTGCCTCAAAACTATTATGCAGTGAGAACACAATAAACCCATCGTTTCAAACTTTCTGCAGGAGCATTGAATGTTACCATTCTGTGCATCAAAATCAACAACCCATGGTTTAGAGTGATCCTTTTTCTCTGTGTAATAGACAAAAAATTTTGAAGAATCACTAGACTCAAGCTCTACACTCATTACACCAACACTTTGTAAAAATTCTTGTTCAAAAAATGAATATATTTTCTTTGAATAAAATTGAGCATCTTGCTTTAATATTGAGCAGTTTTTTATTACAGGCTCTATTTCAGATTGGCTGCATCTATAATCCTCATCCTATTCATTCCGGCGCCAATTCCTCATCACCTTCTCTAAACCCAGAAAGCAATCAGTTATAGAACTTGTGGGCTTAGAAATGCCATGACACACATTATTAGTAGACTCGCTACATTGTGTGGATAGAATATTCATGCTAAAACAATACTTATTGAAGGCTGTTGACCACTTATTCCTTATCCTATAAAGATCCTGCAATCAAACATGATCTTAGAGGTTCCCTTGTATGATCAATTCAGCCCATGCATTTTCAAACTCCTCCTCAGAGTCACATCTGCTCAAACACTTATTGAAGAGGCCTTTGACTTTATTGTTGGTATTGTAGCATGATACTTTTGATGGAGTCTTCTTACAGATATGCCATTGGCACAATCTATGGCGACTTTGAGGTAGTGCAACTTCTATGGCCCTAGCTATTGCCTGGTCTTGATCTGTATATATTGTTTTTGGCTGTTTATCATCCATTATTCGAACAAAAGTTGTAAACTGTGAGATCTCGTTCCTTTACTGTTCCTCTCTGAATTGGATTTTCCTCCCAGGATCGGCCGGGACGATGTTGAGATCGGCCAGGCCGATCAGTGCATTGAAAATGACTGATTTTTGGAATGATTTTTGGAGTGATTTCTGGACTGGATCGTCCAGGACGATTTTGGATCGTCCTGGGACGATCAGATACGACAAGAATCCCGAGAGCATCGTCCTGAGAAATCGTCCAGGGCTGATTGGTTTTTGTTCTGATCGGCCAGGACGATGTGGCGATCGGCCGGGCCGATCAGACTAAGGTTATAAGGAAATCTGCTCGTTTCGAGGAGAGAGAAAATCATTTTTATAAAATATCTGATTTTGAAGAGAGAGAAAGAGAAAGAAAAGTAAAGGAAATCTTGGGTTTCGGAGGCCGCGGAGCGCTTTTCTTCTGACGCTGCTGTTGGAGAAAGTGTAGATCTCGTGGTAAGGACTCTGAATCCTATTTCTGTTTTCAGAGATATTGAGTTTTGACCGAGTTGTGCACTATTTTGTATTTTTGTAGTCGAACTTTTGACCCGGTTTTGTATTGACACAACTTTCACCGCACAACTTTTAGAATGTTATAGATATGAATATTGTACACGATTTAAGTATATTCTGCGATGATTTTACCGGTCGGAATTGATTCTACGCGATTTTAATTGAATAGAAAAATATCAGGATGTTTCTTGATGTGGATTATGTATAATAATAGTCTTATATTGTTGTTGTGCACGTTCTGTGGTAATTTGGTAAATTTCTATTTTGGGTGATTTTTGTGTAAATTCCGTACACTACCGTTATGCCGCTGGATTTTCGTACGATTTCCAATTATTCTGAAATTGATGAATTGTATAGATATGCATATGAATGTTGATATGATTGCTCTGCATTGTTCTTCTATTGACTATTGAATTGATTATTGATACTGAAAGATAAGTGGAAACCTGGTTGAACGTTGGTTATAGAAACCAACGTATGGATATCTACAACAGCAATATGGATTTCTACAACAGCACTATTGATAATAGCCAGTGTTAACCTGGTTGAACTATGGATTTCTACAACAGCACTATGGATAATAGCCAGTGTTAACCTGGTTGAACTATGGATTTCTACAACAGCACTATTGATCATAGCTAGTGTTTGTGCTTGTCCAGTAAGACCATTGTATGGAATTGTATGTATATGATATTGCATCGTATGGATTTCCTAATATGCATTAATCTATTGAGTTCTGATTGATTTTTTGATATTGATGGATTTATTGAATTGATTTATTATTGATCAGATTAATTGACGAATTTATGGATTTACGGATTCATTGTTACTGTACGATTTCATTGAGATTGCAAATTACTCTTGTCACTGGATACCGACACCAATATGGATATGGAAATTGTATTGATTTATGGATACCGACACCGCTATGGATATGGATATCGTATGGATTCATGGTTATAGACATCGACATTATTGATTATAGATTCATTGATTCATAGACACTATGGATACTACTAATACTGATACCGATACTACAGATCCATTGATACATCGATTCATTACATTGATTCATAGTACCGATCATTGATTGATTGATTGATTGAGTTAATTGTTTATTGAATTATCGATTTGATTGTTGTATATGATTTTATTGCATTGATAAATCGTATTAATTGATTTCAATTGTATTAGCTGATTGTATTGATTTGATTTCAATTGATCTTTGGCCGTATTGATTTGATCGTTTATTGGGATTTTGAGCCGATTGATACTATTGACTGGAAGAATTGATTGATACGATTTCACTGTTGTAGCATCATTCGTGGTCGTCAATGGATGGTTCTTTTTTTATGGATATGGATACATATACTGCCGTATTGATAAGAAGTAGGTGAGATTAAACGATAGATTGATTTGCAAGTATATATTCCGATACGATTCCACTCTGTTGATTTGACTGATGTGATACGATAAGTAAGACGACTAGACGACTGTATTGATGTAATTGATGTTATCGATTGCTATGATAAAGATTGTAGAGAATGGATTGACGCATTGATTTTTGGATTTTATGGATTTCCTACTGGTTATTGATTTTATTGATTTCTGTTCCGTATTGATCTCCGATATGCATTGACTCATTGATCATGTACGACTGATTGATTTGACTTGATTTGATTGACCTGTATATTGTTTTCAGTGTCGTGCTTTGATTTCAGTTATAGGCTTTGGTGACCTGCTGGGCTATTTAAGCTCATTATATGTGGTTAATATTTCAGGTGCAGAGCCTCCCGCGTGAAGCTTCTTTGGTTGCTAGCGTAGTCTTGTTTTGTTGCCTATGGCAGACCTTTGTTTTGTAGCCGTTGGGCTATTGTACATATTCTTTTGGATGATCTTTTGACTGTGTATATGTGGAAATGTGAATTATAATAGATGTTGTATCTCTTTTCTGTTTTTCGTTTCTGTAATGCAATTATCTCTGGATGACCGTATTGATTTGAACGAGAAGAAAGATGAAAAGAATGATAGATAAAAGAAAAAAATATGTAAAAAGAAAACGATAGATGAATCCTTTCACTATTGATATCTAGGGCATTACATAAACACCCACGTAAATGATTCAATTGTCTCTTCAGACAAGAAGGCCATCCCAAGCAAAATGTTTTGCCAATGATTGTTAACCCCGACAAATGGTGCGCATACCAAATTATACTTATTTAGCCTATAACTTGTATAAAAAAATTACCACATCACCAAAGCAGTCATAATCTATCTTACCAATCCCATCAACCCAAAAATTTAACAATCTATCAAATTCATCCTTCTGGACATCCCAAGAGAACATGTTATCATTAAGTTGACATTCTTTAAATAACTCAATCAAAGTAATAGTGTCCCCAAGTTCAATCTTTGCTCTTTTTATTCTTTGAATAAAGTTGTACGCATCCCTCCTTGTGAATCCAATATTTTCGACACCTCCAACTTCATCAGCAAGGAAGGAAAATGCATCAGTGATTCTTATCCCAGCATCTATCATTGCTTTAAGAACAGAAGCTTTTTCCTCACACATATTCCTGCATGATCTAAGAAGATGCCGGTTTTTTGGCCTAGGCAAATCATGATTGTGATTTTCAATAATTTTTTTCACCTTCCAATATTCACCTTCATCCATTGTAAACATAATCATAGCTGGACAACCAGTTCGGGTATCTGATCTTCGATATTTCCTTTGGATATTAAGATCAGACAACTTCTTGAAACCAGCTTTTGAGCAAACAAAGTCCTTGGATTTTAAATTTCTGGAATTGGGCCAATAACTGTGATGATCCTTACGAACACTAAAACTGAGATTATATCCATACTTACGATAAGCCTCGTATGTCTCTTTCTCATTAACATAAACATCATGATAAATAAGCAATAAATGAATTATCCAATACGCAACCAATAAGCAACAATTAAGCAAAGCAATACCCAACCAATACACAACAGATACGCAATAAAATCACAACATATGCGCAATTAATACGCAATGTATAATACACACATAATACTCAATGTATATCAAACCGATAAACAATACATACACAATTAATACGCAACAAAGCTTTGCAATAAGAAAATCGAACTACAAATTCGTTATTGTACCCTAGATCAATAATACTATAAAAGAAGGGAACATCGAGTCTTGCTTCTAAAATCAATTACAATTTAACATTATATATGATACATCATCACAAAATTAGCTTGATCAGGCACGAATCCCAAGGCAAAAACTAGTTGGAGACTTCAAAAATTAAATCCGGGAGCATCCGAACTCCGATTTCAACGATCTTACAGTCAAACTGAGCGTCTCGGAAATACAAACCCAACAACACCAAGATCAACACAATCCGAGCCCAAATGAGTCCGAATCAAGGATTGAAAGCGCTGTTGGAAGGTTCAAACCACTATTTGAGTTATCAAACGGACTCCGATTTTGACGAGCTTATACTCGAATCGAAGGGATCGACGAGACGAATCTAACGAGCCCAAGATCACAGAATTCTGACATCACTAAGGCCTTCAAATGTCCAATGAACGGTGCATGATCGTAGGATTCAATATCGGCCGTCCATTGGACCACTCCCTATTCGCCCCTGATCTCATGCCTATTTACGGGCCATGCCACTCCAGAAAATCTATAAATAGAGCCCTCATTTCTCATAAGAGGGGGATCCAAGCAAGAGAGAGAAGAAGAGAAGAGAAGGAAGGAGTTCCTCCTCGACAGTCGCCGGACCACCGCCCGACCACCGCAGAATCTCGCCGGACCACCGCCGGACCACCGCAGGAATCTTGTCGGACCACCGCCGGACCACCGCAGGAACCTCGCCGGACCACCACAAAACCTCGCCGGACCACCACCTTAAGGCCCGACGTTCATCCCCGACGTCCTCCCAAAGACCTGACGTCTTACTTAAGTAACTGATTGTAACCTGATCACCCTTGGAGGTGATTCAGTCCTTTGTAACCAACTCAAAGTCTAGTGGAATCATTTTCAACTGGGCTAGGCCTCGTGGTTTTTCCCTTTTTAAGGGTTTTCCACGTAAAAAATCTTGTGTTCTCTGTGTGTGAGCTAGTTATACGTACAATGTTAAGACGCAGAATTAAATCTCTATCGCCGCGTATTTTCTAGTCCGCAACAGATTGGCGCCGTCTGTGGGAAAGATCAATCCCACTACACTAAGTACTTCTTCAATGGCAAACAGGCGTAGCCATCGCATCATGGGAGCCTCTCGCTCCAATTCACATCAATCAGGAAACCAGTCCCTGAATCAAGGACGACGGGCATCTGCCTCCTTTCACCCTGGTGGCCGACACCCTGCAGGGGAACGAACTTCAGGGCCATCCCTAGAAGAGCGTATCAGGAAGATGGAGGAATCTCAGAATGAGATCCTTCGACTCTTAAGGGAGACTCGAGGACCAGCACTAGTACCTCAAGAAGATATTCTCTTCCCTCGAGACCAGCCAGGCTTCGAAGACGTTCTTCATGTTGAAGTCCCCCTTCCTCCGCCTAGAGTGCGCCCTCCAATCCGTCCAGAGAATGAGCTTGCTGACACAGCAAGCTCTACCCATCCTTCACACACGGGCCATCGGCAGCATATGCCTCCAGAAGTCCCAGAAGACTTAGACCAACAGCACGTTACTGAACTCCCCCGCAATACTCTCCGGGATGAGTTGCGTAGGATAGTCCGAGAAGAGTTCCCCACAGGAGGTACAAGACACTCCCTTCGCCAACGGGACATTCATGAATCGTCACCTTTCACCGAAGCTGTCCTCCGATATCCCGTTCCGGCAAGATTCAAACTCCCGAATATTGATTCGTATGATGGAACTTCAGACCCCTACGAGCATATCGACCACTACCGCACTATTATGCATATCCAGCAGGCCTCGGATGCTTTGCTCTGTCAAGTTTTTCCAGCCACCCTTAAAGGGCAAGCCCGAACATGGTTCTACTCATTGCCTGCCCAATCCATCTCGATATTCGTTAAATTGGCAAAAACTGTTCGTTCGAACAGTTTGTCGCCAACCGAAGAACAATTAAAGATTCCTCCCACCTTTCAGGGATACGTCAGAACGAGGGTGAATCCCTTAAAGAATACTTCCAGAGGTTTTCTACGGAAGCCCGACAAATTCCAGGGGTAGATCCCGAATTGCTTAGAGGTGTATTTCTTGGAGGACTCCGCCCAGGCCCCTTCTACTCAGCACTCATGCGAGATACGGTCCATTCATATGCGGATCTAATCCATCGAGTAGAGGCTCAAATCTCCGCCGATGATGCCATCAATGCTCATAGAAAGCAATTTGAGCAGACGACCGGGAAGCGTAAGAATCCCCCAGGGACGGAGAATCCCCCCTCACAAAGGAATAAGCAAGGAAACTACAATTTTCCTCATCGACCCTCACAGCCGCGACAAGAACCTCGTCAAGAAAAGGAGTACACACCACTCAATACATCCCAAGCAAATGTATTAATGGCCATCCGGGATCAGGAACGTAAAATGGCCACACCCTTTGAAACCCAACGTCGGAAACCAAGAGCAATATTGCCACTTCCACCGTAGCCGTGGGCACACTACTGAAGCATGTTGGCAGCTCAAGGAAGAAGTTGAGAGACTGATCCGACAAGGATATCTCCGACAATTCATCAAGAATACACCAGCCCGAGAAGAAGTTGGTCCGACTGGGGGGCAGAATCAACAACAAAGGCAGCCGGTAAAACAATCGCCAAATAGTGGGGAGAAATTGGAACCATTGCTGGGGGCCTATCAACGCCTTACCAAGTTTCAATTACGTAGAGCACAATAGTGCTACTTGTTTTAAGTATCGTATGTCTTTAGTATTGTGTGACTTCAGTACTGTCTGTCTTTAATTTTGAATGTTGTTTGTGATGTTTGTAGCTTCTCCCTCCTTAAGCTGTCTTAGGGAGCTATGTTTTTGTAAGACTTTATCTCCTTATCTTCTTCGAGTAAAATTATATTGATAAATTCGCAAAAGTAGTGAACTTTAATATCATTGACTCGAACAAATACATAATCGTTATTGTAGCTCAATCACCAGATAATCAATCCTTGGTGGATTCTCCCGACCTCTTCCACACAGGTTAACGTCGTCGAGCAGGGCTCCGGCATACAACCTCGGAAAGGTCCTACATCCTTGGTGGATACTCCTGACCTCTTCCACACAGGTTAACGTCGTCGAGCAAAGGCTCCGACATACAACCTCGGAAAGGTCTCACATCCTTGGTGGATTATCCCGACCTCTTCCACACAGGTTAACGTCGTCGAGCAGGGCTCCGGCATACAACCTCGGAAAGGTCTCACATCCTTGGTGGATTCTCCCGACCTCTTCCACACAGGTTAACGTCGTCTAGCAGGGCTCCGGCATACAACCTCGGAAAGGTCCTACATCCTTGGTGGATACTCCTGACCTCTTCCACACAGGTTAACGTCGTCGAGCAAAGGCTCCGACATACAACCTCGGAAAGGTCTCACATCCTTGGTGGATTCTCCCGACCTCTTCCACACAGGTTAACGTCGTCGAGCAAAGTCTCCGACATACAACCTCGGACAGGTCCTACATCATTGCCGGATCCAATATCGGTTAACATCATCGAGTAAAGGCTCTGACAAACAACCTCGGATAGATTATACATCCTTGGTTAACATCGTCAGAATGTCGTCAATGGACTTCTATCTTACTTCTCCACAATATTAAAATTCTACCCAATTTTGAATTTTCTCCTGTCGCTGAACTTTTGTCTTGCAGGACTTTCGGCGGACTTCTACTCGTTGTCGGACTTATGCCCTTTGACGAACTTTCAACGGTCTTCTGCCCGAGGCCGTACTTCTACTCGACGTCGGACTTCTCCTTATCATCGAACTTCTGCTCGTCAGCAGACTTCTACTCATCGTCGGACTTATGCCCTTCGACGAACTTTCAACGGTCTTCTACCCGAGGCCGTACTTCTACTCGACGTTGGACTTCTCCTTATCGTCGAACTTCTGCTCGTCAGCAGACTTCTACTCGTCTTCGGACTTATGCCCGTCGACGAACTTTCATCGGTCTTCTGCCCGAGGCCGTACTTCTACACGACGTCGGACTTCTCCTTGCGTCGAACTTTTACTTGCCTTCAGACTACTAACCGTCGTCAGACTTTTACCCGTCGATGGACTTTCATCGGTCTTGTACCTGGCGCTGCACCTCTACCCGACTTCGTACTTCTACCAGATGTCGGACTTCTACCAGTTAATAGACTTTCGTCGGTCTTCTGCCCGACACTGTATGACTACCCGACGTTGAATTCCTGCCTGTCATCATACTTCTCCCCGATGCTGGAAGTATGCCCGTCATTTCAACCTCCCTCCTTACAACGGTTTATCCGACCTCCATCGCAAATCACCAAACATCAGAACTCCACAAGATCTCTCGAAGAAAAGAGGGAGAAAGAGAAGAATGGGGAATCTCCGAACTTCCTTGCCAAGAGAGGGGCCTCAGAAAACTGAGGGAAGGCCTCAATAGAAAGGATAGAGGGAGATGAGAAGAAAGGAGGGAATCTCCGAACTTCCTTGCCAAGAGAGGGGCCTCAGAAAACTGAGGGAAGGCCTCAATAGAAAGGACAGAGGGAGATGAAGAAAGGAGAGAATCTCCGAACTTCCTTGCCAAGAGAGGGGCCTCAGAAAACTGAGGGAAGGCCTCAATAGAAAGGACAGAGGGAGATGAGGAAAGAAGAGAATCTCCGAACTTCCTTGCCAAGAGAGGGGCCTCAGAAAACTGAGGGAAGGCCTCAATAGAAAGGATAGAGGGAGATGAGAAGAAAGGAGGGAATCTCCGAACTTCCTTGCCAAGAGAGGGGCCTCAGAAAACTGAGGGAAGGCCTCAATAGAAAGGACAGAGGGAGATGAAGAAAGGAGAGAATCTCCGAACTTCCTTGCCAAGAGAGGGGCCTCAGAAAACTGAGGGAAGGCCTCAATAGAAAGGACAGAGGGAGATGAAAAAGAAGAGAATCTCCGAACTTCCTTGCCAAGAGAGGGGCCTCAGAAAACTGAGGGAAGGCCTCAATAGAAAGGATAGAGGGAGATGAGAAGAAAGGAGAGAATCTCCGGACTTCCTTGCCAAGAGAGGGGCCTCAGAAAACTGAGGGAAGGCCTCAATAGAAAGGACAGAGGGAGATGAGAAGAAAGGAGAAGAAGAAGAGAAGAAAAAAGGAGGAGAAGAAGAAAGGAATGAACTTTCTTAAGGATCTAAGGCCCTATTTATAGCTTTTTGGGAGAAAGAGTGGAAGTTTCTAGAATTTTTAATTTCCCAAATTTTTCTAAATTTTTCTGAATTTTTTCGGAATTTTTTGGGATTTTTTCGGATTTTTTATGCATTTTTACGGCCAAAAAAGGCCTAAAAAGCTTAAAAAATTCAATTTTCTGCACTAGTGGGGCCCACTAGGTCGGTGGGCTGAACAGACCCGTCCATTCATTCAAATGAGGCGGTGGAGGAGCAGCCAGCGGGCTGCCACGCGGGCCCAGGCGGGCCGCCGCGCGGGCCAGAAGCCGGCCCAGCAGCCCACGCGCGGGCTGCAGTGCGGGCCGCAGGCGCGGCGGCCGGGCGGCCCAGGATGGCCGCCGCGCGGGCTGCAGCGCGGGCCGCAAGGCGCGGCCCAGGCAGCCGGGCGGGCCGCGCGCGCAAGCCGCAGCGCGGGCCCGCGAGCGCGGGCCAGGAGGTCGGGCGGCCCAGGCGGGCCGGCGGGTGCCGCCGGCGGCGGCGGCGGCCGGCCGGGACGGTCCGGGTGTCCGGTCAGGCCGCCTAGCCCATTTTGGGCCCGATTTTCGTCCCGAAAACTCCGATTTCGACGTTTTTGGGGTCTCCGGACACGTTTTTTTTCGACGTTCCGGACTCAATTTCGGCACTTTCGGAGCTCAACGAGGCCTCTATGATCAAGTTCGAGCAAGCCATTAATCTTCGGAACGCATTTTTTTGGCATTTCGGGCCTATGCAAATTGTCGACACTTATATTTTCGGACCCGTGGAGCTTCGGCGTCCGAAAATAGGGGGGCAACTGATACATCATCACAAAATTAGCTTGATCAGGCACGAATCCCGAGGCAAAAACTAGTTGGAGACTTCAAAAATTAAATCCGGGAGCATCCGAACTCCGATTTCAACGATCTTACAGTCAAACTGAGCGTCTCGGAAATACAAACCCAACAACACCAAGATCAACACAATCCGAGCCCAAATGAGTCCGAATCAAGGATTGAAAGCGCTGTTGGAAGGTTCAAACCACTATTTGAGTTATCAAATGGACTCCGATTTTGACGAGCTTATACTCGAATCGAAGGGCTCGACGAGACGAATCTAACGAGCCCAAGATCACAGAATTCTGACATCACTAAGGCCTTCAAATGTCCAATGAACGGTGCATGATCGTAGGATTCAATATCGGCCGTCCATTGGACCACTCCCTATTCGCCCCTGATCTCATGCCTATTTACGGGCCATGCCACTCCAGAAAATCTATAAATAGAGCCCTCATTTCTCATAAGAGGGGGATCCAAGCAAGAGAGAGAAGAAGAGAAGAGAAGGAAGGAGTTCCTCCTCGACAGTCGCCGGACCACCGCCCGACCACCGCAGAATCTCGCCGGACCACCGCCGGACCACCGCAGGAATCTCGTCGGACCACCGCCGGACCACCGCAGGAACCTCGCCGGACCACCACAAAACCTCGCCGGACCACCACCTTAAGGCCCGACGTTCATCCCCGACGTCCTGCCAAAGACCCGACGTCTTGTTCAAGGCCCAACACTCAGTCCCTACATCCTGCCAAAGACCCGACGTCTTGTTCAAGGCCTGACACTCAGTCCCTACTTCCTGCCAAAGACCCGACGCCTTGTTCAAGGCCTGAAGTTAAGTCCCGACGTCCTGCTGAAGACCTGACGTCCTGCTTAAGACCCGACGTCCTACTCAAGGCCAGACCATCAAACATCCGATTTTCCAAGCGACACTGGGACTAACACCTGACTCCTTATCTCCTACCGCCTACGGTCTTTCTGACCACTGTCGCCTAATACGGTCCGTCCGACCTCCATAACCAGACAACGGTCTCCGGCCGACTACGGTCTCCTGCCGACTACGGTCTCCTGCGGACTACGGTCTCCGGCCGACTACGGTCTCCTGCCGACTACGGTCTCCTTCCGACTACGGTCTCCGGGCCGACTACGGTATCCTGCCGACTACGGTCTCCGGCCGACTACGGTCTCCTGCCGACTACAGTTCTTCAGGCCTTTGTCGCCTACTATGGTCCTTCCGACCTCCATCAACAGGCAACGGTCTTTCTGACCCCGGTCTCCTGCCGACTCCGGTCTCCTGCCGACCACGGTCCTTCAGGCCAAACAAACCTGTATATGTAACTCTTACCATGTAATGCAATCTATATGATGTACATTTGCTACATCAATCCAAGGCCTTCTCCTAAGGAAGGGCCTCATTTGTAATCGACTACAAATACTAGTGGATTCATTCAAACCGGGCCAGGCCCCGTGGTTTTTCCCCCTTTTTCAGGGGTTTTCCACGTAAAAACTTTGGTGTCTCTTATGAACGCTACACCCTCTCACTTATCTGATTGTGTGCTGGATCTTCGTACAACGCTAAGACGTTAAACTATATATTTCTCTACCGCCGCGAATATTCCAGGACGCAACAATATACATTGTTGATAATAATTATATCAAGAAGGGAACATCTAAAATATTTGTACCCTAAAATAATTACATCAGAGAAAAATGACTATGTAAAGAAATTTGATTGCAACATTGCTATAAAGAAAACGTGGAAGAAGGCGAAGTTTATCGATAAGCTGAACTTTTCGTCTTGTATCACTGGTTCTACGTGTTCTGCTTCATGTGCACTTGTTTTCTGGACGTCGGCAGTCTCCAGGTTATCGGCTTCCTCCGAGACCTGCGAAAATATTGTCTGCTCATAAAAACTTGCATCTTCCTCTAGATTCAGATCAATCTCCATCTTCATCGGCATTTTTTCTGCGAAAATTTTGGCTGTTCTGCGAAAATTTTGGCTCTAAGCGTTATATATTGCGGTGATTCGCACCTTAAATTCTAAAAAAATAAGCGCCAAACTAAATTTAACGTTATCTCCCGGGTTGGGCTGAAAGACGGGTCGGATTTACGAGGTTTACGCAAATCAATTGACATTTTAACCTTTTCCACATAATCGAACACATCTTTGTGATCGGATTCACACAAAATAATTTCTCTCCGAACAAAGCTTCTATAACCGGATTCCTCACAGAAAGCGTGGGTCTTTTCATTGAGACAATATACTTTGCCGCGCGGCCTGCTGAGCAGTCGATGATGAATTCCTCTGCGAGTGCGATTGACAGGGGCAAAGCAGTCCAGAAGGTGGGCGACGGCGAAGAAGAAACCCTAGAAGAGGTACTTTTCTTCTCCCACTCTGGGTTACCATATTTTTCTTGCTGGACCTTATAATTCTGATAGATCTGATTAACTTCTCCATTTGTTTTCAAACTTAATCTCTACTTTCTCCCGAGTTCTATGTCTCAGGTTTTCCGCGGCTTGTATGTGATTTGGATGAAACTGTGCTGAATGTTGGAAGCTTATGGCTCGATAACATTTTTTCTGTGCATTTGAACCATTTTCCGTTTTTCACTTTAACCAGCCACCAAACACACCGTGCGAAAGTTTCAAAACTGTTAGAACATCGGATCCCCTACCGTGTTCATAATATAGACCAGTTCACGTCTATTATCAAGTTATTTATTTGTTGCTTCTGGTGAGTTCTAGGAAAGAAAGGAGTTAATAATGTTTATATTCAAATCATTAAAGATATGTATGCAAGAGCTACTACTAGTGTTCAAACACAAGATGGTTTGACCAGGTATTTTCCTATTATATCAAGGATCATCCTTGAGCCCATATCTTTTTGCTTTAGTCATGAATGTTCTCATTAGACATTTGCAAGAGGATGTACCTTAGTTTATGCTTTTTGCAGATGATATTCTTCTTGTTGATAAGACTAGAGAGGGAGTTGAAGGTAAACTTGAATTGTGGAGATCAACCTTAGAGTTTAAAGGTTTTCGCTTGAGTAGATCTAAATTTGAATATATGTAGTGTAATTTTAGTAGTAATAGGACTAGTGAGGGGATTGTGATTTTGGGCGATCAAGTCATTAATAAGAATACACGCTTTAGATATCTCGGATCTATTGTTCATAGTGATGGTGAAATGATGAGGATATTATCAACATAATTCAAGTTGGATGGTCGAAGTGGAGGAATGCATTAGGCTTGTTGTGTGATAGAAAAGTCCCTCTCAAATTTAAGGGAAAATTCTATAAGATGGTGGTGAGACCTGCAATGCCACACAAAATGTTGGTCATTAAAAAATAAACATAAAATTAAGTGTTGTAGAGATGAGGATGTTCAGGTGGATGAGTGGCTTCACTCTTTGTGACAAAATGTGAAACGAGTTTATACGTAAGAAGGTTGGAGTAGCTTTGGTGGCAGATATGATTAGAGAGTCTCCTTAGATGTTTTGGTCACATAAATGTTGGCCTTTTGATGACTCGGTTGAGAGAGTAGATGTATTAGATTTGACATATGTTAAGAAATATAGAGGTAAACCTAAAAAGGCTTGGTTAGAAAATATTAGAAATGACATTTTTTTTATACTTTTTTTATTAGATTTAAATGAAAATTTTACTCTTAATATGACATAATGAAGAAAAAGGATTGATGTAGCCGATTTCACGTAGTGGGATAATGGCTTGATGTTGTTGTTGCAGTAAAAAAAAATGAAAATCAATGAGAATGCTGTACCCAAAAATAGATTTTACAGCTGTTTTGATTGTGGAACTTTGAAAAAGCTGACCTAAGTGAACCATTGTTATTTATTCCTAACATCGTGTATGCGTGTATGTTATATATATATATATATATATATATATATATATATATATATATATAATGAGGGCATCAGATTTCGCCATGTGTACCATCGCCGGGGACGACGATCGACGGCCCTGATTCAGAGTCTTTACCTATGATGCTTAGTTCTTTTTCTTTTATTATTTATTTCATGTTTCCGTTTGTACCCCTATGAGGGATGTTTACTTATTGTAGCCCCAAGGGCATTTGTGACTTTGTGCTTTTATTTTCTCATGTAAGCCTATATATAAAGGCTTGTTTTATTGTATTGGGATTATTGATTGATGAAATGAAAATTGTTCTCTTTGTTCTCTTTGTGAGTGCATGACAAGATCTCTTAGTGAGTTCTTCCTTGGGATCTCTTGGTGAGTTCTCCATCTTATTTGTGTTTATTCGCTTACCAATTTTCCCCTCAATAGAAGCCGCTCAAAACCCCCTCTCCCCAAACCCTAGCCGCCGGCTTCACCTCCTTGGTTGTTGCCGCCGGCCACCTCCACCATCCCGGCCGCCCACCACCTCCGCCGCCCCTCCCCTTCCGGCCAACTCCCTTCCCCCATCCCATGTTGAATTGAGATTTAGAATTCAAATTTTGAATTCTTTCCAAATTTGGAATTCCAAATTAGGAAAGTTTGCATGATTGATTCAATCTCATTTATTTTAATTGTGGAGTTTTCAAATACTCATCCACGTCATCAATCCACGTTTAGAAACCACTTTCCCCTCCCCCATAATTCCCTCTCCCTCTTGAGCATGCCGCCGGCCCCCTTCCCCCAATCAAGCCCCCATTAATTGCTCACTTAACTCCCTTAATTCTAATTTGAAATTCAAATTAGGGAGCATTTATTTTCCCTCTCATTGGAATTAAAGCTGAAATAATTTCAGTTTAAACTCTTCTTCCTCTTCGCTCTCCCACCGCCGGCCACATCTCTCCATTGGGAAAGTTTTAATTTTCTCCTTAATTTGGGGATGTCAAAATTTAATTCTCAAATTCTTCCTCCTAAATTCCCTAAACTGAAATCAATTTCAGATTTCTAAAGTTTGAACCCCTCTTCCCCTCATCCTACCACCGGCCTCCCCCTTCCTCAACATCCCGCCGACCTCCCCTCTCTCTCTTGTTGGAGAACCACTTGGCGACAACCATTCTTTCCCTTCAACTATGCATGGAGGTTCCCGAATGGAATTTCGGGTTTGAATACGACGATCAAGGGCGAGTGGACATCCTCCGATCCCCTTTCTTTGACGTCGGATTCGACTTCGACGACACCGTTGAGGAGTATTTGGCCCGGATCGTACCCACCTTGATAGAGACCGTTGACGATCACTTTTCAGTATACACTTGGATCATCAAAGGACGTCGCTTTGCAACACCTCCACAAATCGTGCCGACCTCTCCCTCCCTACGGATCTACGGCGCCGTCGCTCTAGGAGTGATCTCGTCCATCGTGTGGCTCTTCTTCTCCCAACAAGCCTAGTAGTAAGTAAATGAGAGTGGCCTCAAGGTGAGACAATCACTTTGTTAACCTTGGGATTTTTGTTGTACCATGTCATTTGTTTTACGTTTATGAAAGTCGTTATTTTTCTCGGTCTTGCTAATTTACATGTAAGTGCTTGCCTAGTCGTAGTTAACAACTAAGATTTCCGAGAGCTTAAATTGGGAACAATCTTTAATTTGCAAATTAACATACTTGGATAATCTTTTGTTAAAATTCTAAATGCAAGTCCTGGATTAACTTCATATTACATCATATTTGGTATCAGAGCATGGCTAGCATGCTTTGTTCATGTTAGATGCATCCTAGGAAGTCTTCATTAGCTTGCCCTTTAATTTTTACATGCATAACGTCGTGTCCAACATTTATTTCACTACTTTCGCTTGCTGTCCAGTAACTTACAGCACTTTATTTTCTGTGTTTACATGCATGCTTAAGTTACCCAAGTGTAGTTGAGTCACTTACCACCCACCTAGTCACTTAGCGCACTTATTACACTTGTTTTCCTTGCTGTCCTGTGTTTTCCTGCACTGTTTAGTGGCTGGTAGGTGTCCAAAAGCCCTTGTCTAGTGGCTGTCCACACACCACAACCCACCCTAATCACCAACACCACTTACCCCACTGTGCTAGGTTGCTGTCCCCACTTTCCAGCGGCTGTTTGGTGACTGTACGTGCTGTTTCCTGCAGCATTACACTGCTGTCCCCCATCCCAAGCCTACCCGTATCAACCCTCAGCCTATCCCATGGATCCGCAGCACCTCCAAGCCACCCTAGACCTCATCTTGGGCCAATTAGGAACCGTTACGCAGCAAATTCGTAACACTCAGACGGACTTAGCGGATTTTAGGAGGTTAACCAGTGACCGGTTAGATAACATAGAGCGTATTGGAAACCCCGCGATTTACACCCCGTCACGACCCCACTCACCCTACGACGAGGAAAACCGAGCCGATCATGGCTACCCTAGAGATCAATACCGTCATAACCCGAGACCCCATCAAGATCCTGTAGGAGATGAGAACCCTTGGCGCGATAACGATGCCCAGTTGTTGAAAAACATTAGAATTGATGCGCCAACTTACGATGGGACCCTCGACCCCCAAGTCTTCATGGATTGGCTCAAATCCATGGATAGTTACTTCAAATGGTATAACATCTCGGAGGCTAGGAAAGTTAGATTTGCTGAAATGAAACTCACGGGCCGAGCCAACTTGTATTGGACCAACTTAGAGAATATGCGCGAGGCTCGAGGCGAACACCCTATCACGGATTGGAGGACGATGAAACAGGAACTTAAGAGAAAATATCTCCCTCCCTCGTACTACCCAAAGCTCCTTGACAAATGGAATAGACTGACCCAGGGGAGCAAGCCCGTCAAAGACTACATCTCGGCCTTTGACGACTTCCTGATCCGTTGCAATGGCGAGGAGTCCGCCCACCCCAACTCAAATCCTTTCTATGTTTAGGGCTGGCCTTAGGGAAGACCTGCGTACGGAACTCTTTGCTCGAGGTGTAGACTCTTTAGAGGCAGCCTGTAGCCTAGTTCTCGACCTCGAAGATTCTAGAACCCACTCCCAAGCTAGGCACTTTGACTCCCGCTCGAACTCGTATAGAACCTTGCCTGGACAATCTCAAACCCGACCCTCAGGATCGACTGCAAACCGAACCCCTGCTAGTTTGGCCCCACCTCGTACGGACCTCAAAGGTAAAGCTCCCGAGCGAGACGCTCCCAAACCCAATTCTGGAACCAAATGCTATAGGTGTCATGGGTACGGGCACATTGCTTCACAATGTTCTAGTCCGTACAAAGTCACCATAATTGAAGAAGTGGACGAAGAGGAAGAAGAACCTGAGACTGATTTGGTGCACCAAGTGGATGAGGAAGAAGACTCTTTTACTGAAGAAGAACCCGTTACTTTACAAGTTGTTAGGTGTGCTTTGGCCCAACCTAAGTTAAGTGATGATTGGCGTAGAACCTCAATTTTTCATACCTTCATTAAGATCGGAGAAAAGAGCTGCAAGGTTATCATAGATAGTGGAAGTTGTATCAACGCAGTCTCGTCAGCCATGGTCTCCAAGCTCAATCTTAAGGTGACCCCGCACCCAAACCCGTATAAGGTTTCTTGGATCAATTCAACTACCATAGAAATTAAGGATCGAAGCCTTATTCCGATAGAGTTTGTGGGATATCAAGACAAGATTTGGTGTGATGTTCTAACCATGGATGTAGGTCAAATTATCCTTGGTCGCCCTTGGTTATTTGACAATGACGTCCATATTTATGGGAGGACGAACACCTGTGTGTTCGAACATAATGGAAAGAAGATCAAGTTAATGCCCTCTCAACCTAAACCTCCCAAAATTGAAGCTAAGCCTATCTCAACCAAGCAAAGTAAAGGCCTCCACTTACTGACTGCGAAAGAGGTGGAAACTGAGATCACCCAAGGAGCACCCATGTATGCCCTAGTGGCTAGAGAAGTAGATGAGGACCAGAAAGAACCAATCCCCGATGCCGTTAAGCCTCTTCTTAAAAACTTTGCGGATGTTTTCCCAGATGATTTGCCTAACCAACTGCCACCCCTGCGGGACATACAGCACGCAATAGACTTGGTGCCAGGGGCATCCCTACCCAACCTTCCTCACTACCGCATGAACCCGACTGAACACTCTGAGCTTAAGAAACAAGTCGATGAACTCCTACAACGAGGATTCATTAAGGAGAGCCTTAGCCCCTGCGCTGTTCCTGCTCTTTTAACTCCCAAAAAGGACGGCTCTCGTGGCGAATGTGTGTTGATAGTCGCGCTATCAACAAGATTACTGTCAAGTATATAGATTTCCCATTCCTCGGCTAGATGACATGCTGGACATGATGACTGGAGCCACTCTCTTTTCCAAGATAGATCTTAAGAGTGGGTACCATCAAATTAGGATCCGTCCCGGGGATGAATGGAAAACGGCATTCAAGACTAAAGATGGACTTTTTATGAGTGGACTGTTATGCCGTTTGGACTAAGCAACGCCCCTAGTACCTTTATGAGAGTTATGACTCAAGTTCTTAAGCCCTTTTTAGGAAAGTTCGTAGTAGTTTACTTCGATGACATATTAATCTACAGCACTTCGGAGGATCAACATCTCAATCACATAACTCAGGTCTGTGAAGTTTTGAGGAAAGAACAGCTATTCGCCAACCCTGCTAAGTGCAAATTCCTCACCGATAGTGTGACCTTTCTTGGATTTATTATTTCAAATCAAGGGATATCTGCAGATCCTGAGAAGGTGCGAGCAATAAATGAGTGGCCAGAACCTAAGAATATCCGGGATGTTAGAAGCTTTCATGGATTGGCTACCTTCTATCGGAGGTTTATTCAAAATTTCAGCACCATTGTAGCCCCCATAACTGATTGTCTTAAGAAAGGGGAATTTAATTGGACGAATGCCGCAACTAGAGCGTTTGAGGATATTAAGAAGAGAATGGTAGAAGCTCCTGTCATGCGTCTCCCAGATTTTTCCAAAGTATTTGAAGTAACCTGTGACGCATCAGGAATTGGAATAGGAGGAGTTTTGTCACAAGAAGGACATCCGGTAGCGTACTTCAGCGAAAAACTCAACGACATACGACAGAGGTACTCTACCTACGATAAGGAATTTTACGCAATCATCCAATCCCTTAGGTATTGGAGACACTACTTGCTACCCCAGGAATTTGTAATCTTTTCAGACCACGAGGCTTTGAGATACATCAATTCCCAGAAAAAGTTAAATGCCCGTCATGGTCGTTGGGTCGAGTTCTTACAAGAGTATTCGTACACTATCAGACATAAAGCCGGAACTGAGAATAAAGCGGCCGATGCTTTAAGCCGTAGGATAATGGTCACAAGAGAAATGAGAACAGAAGTTGTCGGATTTGAACGCATCAAGGATGACTACCCCGAGTGTACTGATTTTAAGGAAATATATGCGTTACTAATGACGGGGGACAAACCATCTGTAGATGATTTCTTGTTAGAGGATGGTTACTTGTTCAAATCTCAGAGGTTGTGTATTCCCAACACTTCTCTTCGAGAGTTTCTTGTGTGGGAGCTACACGCAGGTGGATTAGCCGGACATTTTGGGCAGACTAAGACCATTGCAGCCGTTGAGTATAGGTTTTTTTTCTGGCCCAGCCTTAAGCGTGATGTCACTAGATTGATCAAACGTTGCCATACCTGTCAGCTAGCGAAACAAAGGAAACAGAACACGGGCCTATACACCCCGCTTCCCGTCCCAAACCGTCCTTGGGAAGACATCAGCATGGATTTTGTTTTAGGGCTCCCCAAGACCATTAGGAAGCATGACTCCATCTTTGTCGTAGTAGATCGGTTCTCTAAAATGGCCCATTTCCTCCCGTGTGCTAAAACCTTCGACGCCTCTAGAATTGCCAAGTTATATTTTAACGAGATTGTTCGACTCCATGGACTCCCAAAAACAATTGTGTCGGATAGGGATGTGAAATTTACGAGTTACTTCTGGAAAACTTTATGGGTTAGAATGGGTACTAAGCTGCAATTCTCCACCGCCTTCCACCCACAAACGGATGGCCAAACAGAAGTCGTTAATAGGAGCCTTGGTAACCTCCTTAGGGCCTTAGTAGGTGATAACATTAGGGATTGGGATTCCAAACTACCCATTGCCGAGTTTGCCTACAATAACTCTGTCAACCGAACCACCGGCATGAGCCCAGCTGAGATTGTTTATGGATATCAACCTAAGCAGCCTATAGACTTAGTCCCTATGAGTCCTAAGATTAGAGTGTCTGAGTCTGCATCTGCATTTGCATCCCATATCCAGGAATTGCATCGAGAAATTAACAAAAGAATTATACAAAGTAATGAAAATTACAAATTAAATGCTGATCTCAAACGACGCTTCAAGGAGTTCAAAGTTGGAGACTATGTCATGGTTCGGATTCGTCCGGAGCGGTTCCCACCTGGGGCCGTTAAGAAACTGCATGCTAAAAGTGCGGGTCCTTTTAAAATAACTTCTAAAGTAAATAGTAATGCTTATGTTTTGGACCTTCCTGAAGGTTTCAACATGAATCCCACGTTTAACATTGAGGATCTAGTAGCCTTTGATGGACCTGACTTTAACCCAAACAATCCTTTGACTATTGAGCCTTGTGAGTCCATACCTAGTGAGATCCCAGCCTTACCTCCACTCCCCAAAATTCCCACACTACCTAACAGGGAGAAGATTGAAACTATACTAAGTGATGAGATCATTTCCACCAGGGACGGCGGACGCCACAGATACTTAGTACGTTGGAGAGGAAAGCCAGAGACGGAGGACACTTGGCTAGAGCGGGATGAGATACAGAGACTGGACCCCGACATTCTGGAGCTGTACGAGAGTTCTCAGGACCCTTACTCGACAGGGTCGAGTTTTCTCCCCCACCCGGGGAGAATGATGAGGGCATCAGATTTCGCCATGTGTACCATCGCCGGGGACGACGATCGACGGCCCTGATTCAGAGTCTTTACCTATGATGCTTAGTTCTTTTCTTTTATTATTTATTTCATGTTTCCGTTTGTACCCCTATGAGGGATGTTTACTTATTGTAGCCCCAAGGGCATTTGTGACTTTGTGCTTTTATTTTCTCATGTAAGCCTATATATAAAGGCTTGTTTTATTGTATTGGGATTATTGATGGATGAAATGAAAATTGTTCTCTTTGTTCTCTTTGTGAGTGCATGACAAGATCTCTTAGTGAGTTCTTCCTTGGGATCTCTTGGTGAGTTCTCCATCTTATTTGTGTTTATTCGCTTACCAATTTTCCCCTCAATAGAAGCCGCTCAAAACCCCCTCTCCCCTCCCCAAACCCTAGCCGCCGGCTTCACCTCCTTGGTTGTTGCCGCCGGCCACCTCCACCATCCCGGCCGCCCACCTTCCGCCGCCCCTCCCCTTCCGGCCAACTCCCTTCCCCCATCCCATGTTGAATTGAGATTTAGAATTCAAATTTTGAATTCTTTCCAAATTTGGAATTCCAAATTAGGAAAGTTTGCATGATTGATTCAATCTCATTTATTTTAATTGTGGAGTTTTCAAATACTCATCCACGTCATCAATCCACGTTTAGAAACCACTTTCCCCTCCCCCATAATTCCCTCTCCCTCTTGAGCATGCCGCCGGCCCCCTTCCCCCAATCAAGCCCCCATTAATTGCTCACTTAACTCCCTTAATTCTAATTTGAAATTCAAATTAGGGAGCATTTATTTTCCCTCTCATTGGAATTAAAGCTGAAATAATTTCAGTTTTTAAACTCTTCTCCCTCTTCCCTCTCCCACCGCCGGCCACATCTCTCCATTGGGAAAGTTTTAATTTTCTCCTTAATTTGGGGATGTCAAAATTTAATTCTCAAATTCTCCCCTCCTAAATTCCCTAAACTGAAATCAATTTCAGATTTCTAAAGTTTGAACCCCTCTTCCCCTCATCCTACCACCGGCCTCCCCCTTCCTCAACAACCCCCGCCGACCGACCCCCCTCTCTCTCTTGTTGGAGAACCACTTGGCGACAACCATTCTTTCCCTTCAACTATGCATGGAGGTTCCCGAATGGAATTTCGGGTTTTTGAATACGACGATCAAGGGCGAGTGGACATCCTCCGATCCCCTTTCTTTGACGTCGGATTCGACTTCGACGACACCGTTGAGGAGTATTTGGCCCGGATCGTACCCACCTTGATAGAGACCGTTGACGATCACTTTTCAGTATACACTTGGATCATCAAAGGACGTCGCTTTGCAACACCTCCACAAATCGTGCCGACCTCTCCCTCCCTACGGATCTACGGCGCCGTCGCTCTAGGAGTGATCTCGTCCATCGTGTGGCTCTTCTTCTCCCAACAAGCCTAGTAGTAAGTAAATGAGAGTGGCCTCAAGGTGAGACAATCACTTTGTTAACCTTGGGATTTTTGTTGTACCATGTCATTTGTTTTACGTTTATGAAAGTCGTTATTTTTCTCGGTCTTGCTAATTTACATGTAAGTGCTTGCCTAGTCGTAGTTAACAACTAAGATTTCCGAGAGCTTAAATTGGGAACAATCTTTAATTTGCAAATTAACATACTTGGATAATCTTTTGTTAAAATTCTAAATGCAAGTCCTGGATTAACTTCATATTACATCATCATGGTATCAGAGCATGGCTAGCATGCTTTGTTCATGTTAGATGCATCCTAGGAAGTCTTCATTAGCTTGCCCTTTAATTTTTTACCTGCATAACGTCGTGTCCAACATTTATTTCACTACTTTCGCTTGCTGTCCAGTAACTTACAGCACTTTATTTTCTGTGTTTACATGCATGCTTAAGTTACCCAAGTGTAGTTGAGTCACTTACCACCCACCTAGTCACTTAGCGCACTTATTACACTTGTTTTCCTTGCTGTCCTGTGTTTTCCTGCACTGTTTAGTGGCTGGTAGGTGTCCAAAAGCCCTTGTCTAGTGGCTGTCCACACACCACAACCCACCCTATTCACCAACACCACTTACCCCACTGTGCTAGGTTGCTGTCCCCACTTTCCAGCGGCTGTTTGGTGACTGTACGTGCTGTTTCCTGCAGCATTACACTGCTGTCCCCCATCCCAAGCCTACCCGTATCAACCCTCAGCCTATCCCATGGATCCGCAGCACCTCCAAGCCACCCTAGACCTCATCTTGGGCCAATTAGGAACAGTTACGCAGCAAATTCGTAACACTCAGACGGACTTAGCGGATTTTAGGAGGTTAACCAGTGACCGGTTAGATAACATAGAGCGTATTGGAAACCCCGCGATTTACACCCCGTCACGACCCCACTCACCCTACGACGACGAGGAAAACCGAGCCGATCATGGCCACCCTAGAGATCAATACCGTCATAACCCGAGACCCCATCAAGATCCTGTAGGAGATGAGAACCCTTGGCGCGATAACGATGCCCAGTTGTTGAAAAACATTAGAATTGATGCGCCAACTTACGATGGGACCCTCGACCCCCAAGTCTTCATGGATTGGCTCAAATCCATGGATAGTTACTTCAAATGGTATAACATCTCGGAGGCTAGGAAAGTTAGATTTGCTGAAATGAAACTCACGGGCCGAGCCAACTTGTATTGGACCAACTTAGAGAATATGCGCGAGGCTCGAGGCGAACACCCTATCACGGATTGGAGGACGATGAAACAGGAACTTAAGAGAAAATATCTCCCTCCCTCGTACTACCCAAAGCTCCTTGACAAATGGAATAGACTGACCCAAGGGAGCAAGCCTGTCAAAGACTACATCTCGGCCTTTGACGACTTCCTGATCCGTTGCAATGGCGAGGAGTCCGCCACCCCAACTCAAATCCTTTCTATGTTTAGGGCTGGCCTTAGGGAAGACCTGCGTACGGAACTCTTTGCTCGAGGTGTAGACTCTTTAGAGGCAGCCTGTAGCCTAGTTCTCGACCTCGAAGATTCTAGAACCCACTCCCAAGCTAGGCACTTTGACTCCCGCTCGAACTCGTATAGAACCTTGCCTGGACAATCTCAAACCCGACCCTCAGGATCGACTGCAAACCGAACCCCTGCTAGTTTGGCCCCCACCTCGTACGGACCTCAAAGGTAAAGCTCCCGAGCGAGACGCTCCCAAACCCAATTCTGGAACCAAATGCTATAGGTGTCATGGGTACGGGCACATTGCTTCACAATGTTCTAGTCCGTACAAAGTCACCATAATTGAAGAAGTGGACGAAGAGGAAGAAGAACCTGAGACTGATTTGGTGCACCAAGTGGATGAGGAAGAAGACTCTTTTACTGAAGAAGAACCCGTTACTTTACAAGTTGTTAGGTGTGCTTTGGCCCAACCTAAGTTAAGTGATGATTGGCGTAGAACCTCAATTTTTCATACCTTCATTAAGATCGGAGAAAAGAGCTGCAAGGTTATCATAGATAGTGGAAGTTGTATCAACGCAGTATCGTCAGCCATGGTCTCCAAGCTCAATCTTAAGGTGTGTTAACCCGCCGTATAAAACAAAAGAGAGAAAAAAAACAAAAAAAAATTAAAATCAACGTACCTGCCATCCCACGCAGTCGCACGTCGTCGCCGCATTTCGCACGTCGACGTCCCCTCACGATCGCCCACGACCTCTTGTCGTTAAAGAGTCAAGGAAAAGAAGCTGAAGGCCTCTTACTCTCAGGCCTGCTCTCTTACGATCCCGCTCTCGCTCTCTTCTTCCGGTGAGATCGAAAGTTACGACAGTTTGATCGGAAATAACAGGGGAGCTCGCCCGCACGGAAGCTAACTTTCTTCCTTCCGATCGCTTCTCCGGCTCCTTCCTGGCTGTTCGACGAAGCTCCTTCGACGACTCTCCTTGCCTGTAGGATCGGAAGTTACGACATTTTGATCGGACGCTTGAACCGGAGCTCGCCGGCCGTGAAGACTACTTCCTCCTTCTCGAACGCTTCTCCCGCCCCTCAGCCGCTGTTCGACTCCGCTCCTTGAACGACTTTCCCCTCCAGTTGAATCAGAAGCTCAACATTTTGATCGGAAGTGGAACAGGAGCTCGCTCGTGCAAAGACAGCCTTCTCCCTTTCGCGTCTCCTTTGGTGCCGGTCGACTTCGCTCCTTGACGACTTTCCTTTCCTGACGGGATCGGAAGTTACAACATTTTGATCGGAAGCAAGTAAAGGAGCTCACTGGAAGTGAAGGTAACTTTCTCCCTGCTCGCACGCTTCTCGGCTAAATCCCGTAATCCGCCGAACCGAGAGAGGTAGAGGGAGAGATGAGTTAGTTTTTAATTAAAATTAATTTTAATTATAATTGTTTTAATTAATTTTGGTTAATTCTAGTTATTATTTTTAATTAATTATAATCATTATAATTAATTACATTTAGTTCTAATTAAATTATTATAATTAATTTAATTAGGATTAACTTAATTAATTATAATTTATAAAATTAATTATCATTAATTAATTTCAATTAATTATAATTTATTAAAAATTAATCAATATTAATTAATTATAATTAATTATAGATTAATTATAATTAATGATATTAATTAATTTTAATAAACTTTAATTAATTATATTAATTTATTATAATTAATTATAAGTGATTAATTAAAAAATAATTTCTTAATTAATTATAATTAATTAATGTTAATTATCGTTAATTCAAAAAAAAAAAAAAAGAAGAAGAAGAAAAAAAGATTCAGCCTTCTCTTGCCTCGATCCACGAGCCACCACCGCCAGAGTCGTCAAGGTATAAATTTCTGACTTAAATCCCATCCTCGACGTTTGCAGCGGACCGGGGAACCACCTATACGCGCTCTTGTAGCACGGTAGGTAGGAGGGAGCTCGGTGCGAAGCATACGACGAGGCGGGTAAGCCCTATACACGCTCTTGTAGCGTGGTGGGGACGGTCCTCGACCTCGACACCGACACCGACACCGCCGACACTGCTACGAAAGGTACGATGTTCCAAAATCCCATTCTCGGCGTTTGCAACGGACCGGAGAACCACCTATACGCGCTCTTGTAGCACGGTAGGAGGGAGCCCGGTGCGACGCATACGACGAGGTGGGAGAGCCCTATACACGCTCTTGTAGCGTGGTGGGGAGTCACTGCTGTTCTGGTACGTCACTGCTGTTGTTGTTGTATGGGTACTGCTGAAGGCCCCATACACGCTCTTGTAGCGTGGTGGGATGAAATTTTTGTACGGCCGCGGTGTCTACGGACACCTACCATACACGCTCTAGTAGCGTGGTGGGAAGGCCCAGCTCCCCAATTTTTCCCCCAAACGGGGGGATATGCCGGGGTGCTGCCGAAATTTTTTCACTGAAATGTGTACGAAGACTTGAACAATTTGAAGACCTTCTTGGGCAACAATATAAAAGACTTGTACTTGAACAGAAATGCATAGAACTTGAACTAAAATGAGCAGAGGACCTGTACGAAGAACAGTGGACTTGTGGACCAGAACCTGAACTCAAATGATTTCTAAAGATCAAACCCAAATGGAAATGAAATCAAACTGAAATCAAAATCAAGTCAATATGAATGTACAATTGAACATAAAAAGACCCAGAAGACTTTGAACAAGCACTTGAACTTGTTCTTGGAACTCGAACTGTGCAACATCAGGGGACCCGAACATAGAACTCAAACTCAAATGAACTCTATCATGAATTGAATAAGATCACTCAAGCTCACTACTTGAACTCAAACTGGAACAAGATGTGGAGAGTAGGGAACTCAAATTGAACTCAAGTTGGATCCAAATTTGACATGAGCAATAAAGAACTTGAACTTTCAAGAGAAACACACAAGACTCAAGCATGAGTTGAACCTTAAACTTGGGTTCAATGGAATACATAGAATTGGGCTTTGGATGAATGAACAAATCAAGATCCAAGTGCACAGTCGTCCAAGCTAACAACAAGTTGCAAGTAGGAGATGAAATCCCGATGCACACAAAAGATGAATGTTAAACTCCTACAACAATCCCTACAATTGCCCGTTGATTGAGATGGCAATATCGGAAAACAGCAATCAAAGATCTGCCCCTACAAGCAAGTACAATCAGCCAAGCCCACCTGAGATTGGTGACAGGGTGGATATGATGTAGGAAACAATGGGTCTCCTACGAATACTTTCCAAAAGCTCGTAGTGGATACAACGGTTCTCTACAAATGCATACAAATACTTGTGGATAACAACAGTGTGTTGCAAGTACGATGAATCACTGTGGGCACAAGTACGGATCCCTTACAAATGCAAATGAAAACTTGTGGATAACAACAGTGTATTGTACAACGAATCGCTGTGGACACAAGTATTGATATCACCTACGACATTGGTGGTCAAGATCTTCAAGCACACCGGGTACAAAGGCAGCCCGATGTACGAAAAAAGACCCCCCCTGGCAGAAGGGGGGAAATGTTTGAACAAATTAGAACCAAACTTCCTGGTGTTCCAAAGTCTCTTCTTTGTTCTATATTTAAGAAGAAAACAGCTCTGGTACTCACAAATACCAGAAATGACAAGTCCTCAACGCCGAGCCTAAAAGGAGTTCTTTCCAAATCAGCAATCTTTGACTCCAAAATCCAGAAAATCCTCCCCCGGTGAATGAGAAAGGGGGAGTCACTTATAGACAGAAAAGCTTTTCAATGCTGTGCACAAATGACAAATCTGCACAACACAAATATTTCAAAATATACAACGTGCACTACAGAATGTATACACATAGATACACTAAGGGGAATCTACAATGGGCCCCGGCCGTGTTAGTACACACGTGACGCCTAGGGATGCTGCGCTGCGATAAGTGAACTATTCGTATCCTTCAAGCAATAGAAGTCGACAGAACCTTTAAACAAATACACGGCTGTGGAAACCAGTGTATTTGTTTCAACACATTCGTATTAGGCATGCTAAGCCTACAATCAAAAGAATTCACTGAACAAAAAAGCACGAAGCCTGCGAAACCCGATCCTCCTAATCATGCAATGGGAGAGACAGGGTTCAAACCAGAATGTGGTCACACGAGGTCTACCAACATTTATCTAATATTCTTTTTAGGCCTCAAGGCCTAAAATCAAGAAAATTCATGAACAAAGGCATGAAGCCTAAAGAACCCGATCCTTCTGTACGGATCAATAGGAGTCGACAGGGTTCGAACTATCAAATAGATACACGGTTGTAGTGACCGGTGTATTTGTTTAAATACATTCTTTTTAGGCCTTCAATGCCTAAAATTAAGAAAATTCATAAACAAAGGCACAAAGCCTACGAGGAACCCGATCCTCGATCAACAGCCCGGTCGAGTTGACAGGGTTCAATCAACTAAAGTGGAAATGACCCCCAAACACCCCGATGATGGCCGTGTTGAATGTTTATCTCAACCGGAGGGGTCCATCAAATATTCCACAAATGCCATCTCAAATGTCCAAATACCAAAGATGTCTACCAAATATTCTAAAAATTCTATAAGCCCAAAATTCAAAAAATATTAAAAATGAAATATATCCATCAATACTTAAAGCAAATTCCATCCACCCTCCGCAACAGTCTGCCGGGGTGGACAAATCAAAATTTACTTCAGCTCACAAAGAGCTAAATGCCTAGTCGAAAATATCACTAGGATCCATTCTCAAACAATCTCCTGTCAATAAGGACGTGGTACGTGTCCTCTAACCGGCGGTCTGCCGCCAAATGGCACCGCAGGATAAACGGTTATGACGACCCGGGGCCCTCTGAACCGAGTGGTTTTGCCACCAAATGGCACCACAAATAGCGGTTATGGCCAGAGCCAATACGCTCCTTATTGGCATCAAATCCTTGAGATATGAATCAATAGGATATAATCGATAGGGCACAAAGCTCTCTGTCAGCTAAGGTGGATTCAAATTTGTCCCCTTAGACAAACATCCAACCCCGGTCTACAAGGTCCCCTTGGACGAAGCAACCCATGGCTGCTGACAAGGATCCTTCTGTCAGGTTGGGTCGACTACCTCCTCTGACTAAGTAGACCAGGGACCACGATGGCCGGAACGACGGAACCATGGGATCTTGATCGGGTCCATCATCTATCCCCCACCATCCGCTTTAAGTGCAAGATGGTGCAATTTCTATTTTAAATATCAAACCTTTCAAATTTTCAAACTTTCAACCCAAATTCAAATCCAAAACCCCTTTCAAATCCAAATCCAATCCAGTTCTCCAAATTCCAAACCTATTGCTGCTACTATATGCCAGATAACACGTATTTCTATACGTATCTGATCGATGACTAGCCTTAATCGAAAGTTCTCTCTCGTGATCGAGGGGGGTAATTAACTATAGGGGCTTGCGCCTATAAAAACCAGAACTCAGATCATAAAGTCCTCGCAAAATGAGGGCGAAATCTCTGGGTAGTGTCTTATCTACAAACCCATCTGCCTTCCAAAATTTACCTCGGAACTTAGTCAGTTAAAACTCCATCGCCGAATAAGAAAAGCGAGTGGAGGCCGGGGCCGAATTTTCGGAGCCCACAGATTTCTGGCGACTCCGCTGGGGAATGGTTTTTTCTTTCCATCTCTGGCTAGTCACTTAAAAGGCTATAGTAGCAAGCAAATCAAATTTTAAATTTCCTGAAAATGAATCTTTTAAATAAGATCAATGGAAATTTGTTTAGCAGGGTTTTGAATTCCATGCCAACTTTCCTGCTTCTATTATTTGTTCTGCGTGGGGTGATGTATCAATTCTGATCACTAATCCCTGCCTTTCATTTTTACAGAATGAAAATGCAGGACACACCAATGACCGTCCAACTGGGACGAGGAGCCAGGATTCAACTGGCTAATGCTGTAATTGAAACTGGAAATACTGGAGCCACTATCCACTTTGGTGGGCTCGAATTCTCAGCAGCTACTGCAAGGGCTGCAGCCGTCCCTGTGTACGGCGTAAACTCTGAAGAACTTTCTGGAAGATCCTATTCTGCAAGGACTGCTGCCAGAGGTACTACTCAAGGAAGAACCTCTGTATTTGAAAGACTATCCCAACCTGAGGCCCTTACTGCAAAGAGGGTTGTCGCTGGAAGAAAAATCTCTGTGGTGACTGCAAACACCACTAACCTGCCCAGAGAAACTGTTGCACCTGGGAGGTATGAAACTGAAGCTTCTTCATCTGGAGGAAGGCTTACTAGAAGGCAAAGGAAGGAAGAGAAATGCAGAGCTGCGAGCTCAGCAGTTACCTGTACCAGTCCATCCCTCCAATCTGCCAGCACCAGAATCAAAGATCAATATCCCCACTCAGAATAAGTTCGCCAATCTAAAGTGGATAAAAAGAAATAGCTCTTCTGGTGAGCTCAAGAAATCTTTTTGGGAGCGTCAGCTTGAAGTTCCAGCCCCTCAGAAGATAAGAGAGCCCGAACGTCTGTCTGCCCGGGTACACCGTGTACTGAAGACAGTCAAGGAGAAGGGCTTAATGAAAAAGAAGTTCCAGAGGCCACTGATTGTTGAGGCCCGAAGAACTCCTCCAAGAGAGAGGCTATCGTCTGTTGTGATAGCCAAACAAAAGAAATTACCAACGCCAAGTTCCGCGGGAAGCACATCGGGGCGTGACACTTGGACCACATGTCCAAGAATCCGTCGCCGAAAGGGCCCAGCGGAACGGCAAACAAGTTTGGAGGCCGAAGCCTCGAAAGAAAAAGATTTTTGAAGAAAAAGATAGACCAGGCGTGACATCCGGAGCTGTCTCTCGGAGATCCGCCCCTGCCAACAAAACTCGTCAGAAATGGGTCCAAAGGAAGGCCCATAATGACGACAATTATAATGACAGTCGACATCCTGGAGAGTCTTCCAGGAGATCCCGTCATTCTCCTACTTCAGCCAAAGAGGAAGTTCATTTCGATCGTAGTCCGCAAATTGAAGAAGTGATCCTTCCAAGCCGAGAACCTGAAATTCAGTGGCGTCGTCGCTCAGAAATTCAGGTACAAGAAGAAGAAAAAGAATATAACGATGATGACACTATGGAAATCGAGGTGGTTCGTATGGTTAGCCACGTCGATGTTGAAAAGGAAGATGATGATGGTGATGAAGAAGACCAGCAATCACAGCCGCGCGTACGTGTTTATCGACGTCGCCACAGGGCTAGACCCATTGCCAGCCAAAGTGCTCACTCTTCAGAAGAAGGCGATGAGGAAAAAGAAGAGGTCGGAGAAAACCCCTTCGCTGGTGAAGACATCACACTCGCTGAAATGAGAAATCAAATAAGGCGACAAATGCGAAGAAAAGACAGAGAAATCTCTCAGTTAAATGATAAAATGACTGAGATGATAACTCAAATGACGGTCATGATGGAAATGATGCAGAAGACCACTTCTGTGGGCCCTGCACCGGCCCAACCCGTCAAACCAAGCTGCTAATTCTCAAAACCCTCAAGCCCCCCAAGCCTCAGGAGTGAAAGGTGTACTTGAAGGTGGCAAAGAAACTGATGATTCAACCCGCTAGCGTACTCCCCAAAATATGACAAATGCCTCTGAGCCTGTAACTGCGTCACAGCTAGAAGGCTTAATCAGTGAAAAGATTAAAGCCATTATAGCTGCTGAACAGGCAGAGAAGTTGGTAGGGAAAGGTCGCCCGTACCCAGCAGAGTACGATCAGGTGCCATATCCAAAGGGATATTCTGTGCCAAAATTCAATATTTTTGATGGCAACAAAAATCCCAGACAGCACCTCGCGCAATTCAAAGCAACTTGTGGGAACACAGGAGGCAATGACGCTCTGCTATTCAGGCAATTCGTAAGCAGCTTGAGTGGAACTGCTTTCGAATGGTATGCCGAGCTGCCAAATGATTCTCTGAAGACCTTCGCAGAACTAGAGGCATTGTTCGTGAAAAGATTTGCCAGTGCAACAGAGAAGACTACCATTGCTGATCTCGCCCTCGACAAAAGGAGAAAGGATGAATCAGTAACGAGATACATAACACGCTGGCGCAATCTCAGCATGAAGTGCGAGCAGCAGCTGGAAGAAGAGCATGCAGTCCAACTGTTGATGGGGAACATTGATGATAAAATGCAACCCTTCTTATGCATGGCTTCAATCACTACCTTCCAGGATCTGTTGGATAGGGTGGCAAAATTTGAGAAGTTAAATTTATCAAAGTCTGAAAGCTTCCCTGATAAATCCAAAAAAGCTAAAGCTCCTGATGCTAGGAGAAATGATGTTTACTCTGCATTCCCTCCCAGACCTGATAAAGGTAAACGGGTAGTGTATAATGTAGACAAAGGAAAGCAGCCTATGCAGTACGAAGAAAAGCCAAAACAGGCTTACAATTCAATCCCTCAACCAAAACTGGTTCTTGGAGGAAATGATAAACCTCGAGCCTTTCCTGGTGGAGGAGAGCGCCAGAGGCAACCCACGGGAACTGGTGATAGAACGTTCCCTTCTCTGAAGGAGAAAATGAATAAAGAATATTCGTTCAAGAGGGAAAGTGTTGCCAAATTGTTCCGACAAGCACTCAAGAATGGTCTGGAGTTGCCAGAATGCAAGACCTGAAGAGTCCAAACACAGTGGCGACCCAAACTACTGCCCATATCATCGGGTAGTTAGCCATCCAATTGAAGATTGTTATGTCTTCAAAGATTGGTTGGAAAAGATGTACAAAAGAGGAGAACTTAACATTATCAGATAATGTGTTGGTTCGTCCCAGAAAAGAATCCACCCGGGTAGTCACGTCCTCTTCCGTACTCCCGTCTAAAGAAACAATAACAAAAAAATATGTTCAAGGTGAGCAATGGGAGACCGTGGTCTCCAAGAAGACAACAAAAATGCTGAAACAGCTGGAAGGAGTTCCTGGTGTCAAGTGGAAGTCCCCTACTGAGCCAGTACTGAATTTAAAATGGTTGCCTATGTCACAAGCATCCACCTCTAAACAGCAACCTGACCAAGCTAGCTCATCAAAGTCTGGAAAGTCAAAGTCAAAATCTTTCAAGAAGAAAGCCAAGTTGAAGAAGCCTATGGCGAAGAAGACTGCAACTCAAAAGGCTATGGATAGTTTGGGTGAATATTACCAGACTGTTAGGAGGCCTATTAAGCTCGGTGATTTTATGAAAGAGCTTAAAATAGATGAAAAGGAAGAAGAAGCAGAGGATGAATCTCTTCCTACGGAGATATGCCGAGTCATCTCAGCAACATTAAAAAATATCAGATAGGGAGAAATACGCTGAAGAAGCGGCCCCTGAATTTTGTCTGATGGTGTCATCAATGGAATTCAGTTCAGAAGATCTATGTTTTCCCGATGATGAAGATTCAGACCCAAGTGTAGCGTCGCAAATGAAGCAGGTGAAATTGGGAGACGATTCTGAGTCCACCGGCGAATCTCCAGACGCGACAATGGTTGACTCTGAAGAAAATGCTTCATCAAACAAGTCTGAATCAGATGAGGTGGCCCAAGTACAGTTGAGAAGTGGCAAGATACTGCCGCCTCCACCAAAGAAGGGGGATCCCTAGTAAAGATAAGGGAAAAGAGATAATTATCAATGAAGATATTATCCCCGAAGATCTCCAAGAAAAATAATACTTTATCCAAGGGGATAGATTACAATATCTTATCCCACTTGAGGAAGATCCCAGCGCAACTCAGTATATATGATGCCTTACTAATGTCTAAAGACCTTCGAGAGACTTTGATCCAAGCTCTCAAGGACCCTGAAAGATATGAGGCATATTTTGCTGAACGTAACTTGATTGAGGTTTTGCAAGCTCAAAATGAGCCCCTCATCACCTTTGCTGAGGATGATATGCTGCTTGGAACAGCAGACCACAACCGCCCTCTGTATGTTACGGCAGAGAGCGACGGTATGATGATCAGTCGAATTTTGATTGATCCCGGATCTTCTGTAAATCTTATGAGCCTTAAGGCACTAAGATCCCTCTGCCTCGATGTGGAACATCTTGGCCAAGATAAACTGATGGTGCATGGCTTCAACGAGAAAGGGCAGAAAACTCTTGGTTCGTTTATGCTTCCTCTTGTATTTGGGGAACTCCATACGGAAGCCAAATTCCATGTAATTGATGCGGACACTTCGTTCAAGGCGTTATTGGGTCGCCCCTGGCTGCATGAATACGGTGTTGTCCCTTCAACATTACACCAATGCATGAAGTATCTCAGAGAAGGAGAAGAATTCAGAATTTCTGGCGATATTCAGCCCTTTGCAGTACATGAAGTAACAGTTTATGAAGATGCTAAGTACTTCATGCCAAAGAAGCAAAAGTCGTCAAATTCTCTTGAGGCTAGAGCATCAAATTCTAAGGCTACAAAGAAACCCAAGCAAGAAGGTGATAAGAAGCGTGTAGGAAGAAAGAAGGCAGCGCCGGCTCTTCCCAAATCACCAACTCTTCCTAAAGAAAAGAAGCATGTACCTCATCTTGGGAGCGACACGGATGAAGATGACGTTACTCCTACCAAATCTCGAAAAATATGCCAGTCCACGGATGAATGGAGTAGGGAGGTTGAATTTTCAAATGATGATTATGACTACGACTCAATCTACATGAACTCAGTGCAGAGTGTGTTCTCTAGAAGAATAGACAGTCTGTTAATTTCAAACAGCGTACTCGTAGTCACACGTATTCCCTTGCAACATTTCAAGGAAATCATTTCGCGCGAGGTTCATAAAATTGAAGAACTCTCCACTCTTTATTTGCCTCCCCGTAAAAATGGGACTGTGCCAAAGAATGTGTTATATTCCACGGGAGTTCATGAAGAGGAGAATCATGACTGGGATTGCATGCTCATCGACTCCGAGGAATTATTTCCTACGAGGCTACCCAAATTCAATACTAAAAATATTCAAAGAATGCTACGAAAACAAATCAATATTCCTACTACCAAACGACAACTGCGTACAAGCTTGGGCCTCTGGTATGGAAGAAATCCGCGTCCACTACGACGAAAGGATATAGATGCATATAAAGGCATCGGGTTCATCAAACGAAAATTCCTCCGGAAAGAGACTTGCCGGGCAATCACGAGCATGGAAATCGAATCCGAGGATGATGGTGTTGAAGAGACACGCGAAGCTGATGATTATGATAATCAACCCGTAGAAGCTGAGCCTGCACCAGAAGAACTGGAAGATGGTGGACAAGCTGCTACGATGGACGAGCTTAAAGAAGTCAACTTAGGAACTGAGGAGGACCCTCGCCCAACCTTCATTAGCTCTCTTCTACCAGAAGATCAAGTAGAAGAAATAAAAGAACTCCTATGTGAATTCAGGGATTGCTTTGCCTGGACATATGCTGAGATGCCTGGCTTATCCCCTGATGTAGCGGTTCACAGATTAGCAATCAAGCCTGATGCAGCACCCGTCAAACAAGCTCCAAGGAGAATGAGATTGGAGATTGAAGAGCAGGTGATTACAGAAACAAAGAAGCTCATAGAAGCAGGCTTCATCCGAGAAGAGAAGTATGCTGACTGGATCGCCAATATCGTCCCTATAAAGAAGAAGAATGGCCAGATTCGTATCTGCATCGACTTCAGGGACCTCAACAAAGCATGTCCAAAAGATGACTTTCCGCTCCCAATATCAGAGCTTCTAGTTGACAATACATCCAACTATGATATATTCTCCTTCATGGACGGGTCGTCGGGCTACAATCAAATCAAAATGGCGCCTGAAGATGAAAGACATACATCATTTAGAACGCCTATAGGCATATTCTGCTACACAGTCATGCCCTTCGGCCTGAAGAATGCTGGTGCCACCTACCAGCGGGCGATGACTCGTATATTTGATGATTTGATTCATCAGAAGGTCGAATGCTATGTAGATGACTTGGTCATTAAAAGCACAGACCGAAAAGACCACATTGATGATTTGAGAATTGTTTTCGAAAGGATCAGAAAGTACGATCTAAAGATGAACCCTCTCAAGTGTGCATTTGGGGTATCCTCAGGAAAATTCCTAGGGTACGTTGTTCGACATCGAGGCATCGAAGTCGACCCCAACAAGATCAAGGCGATCGTGGAGATGCCACCTCCAAAGAACCTTCGGCAACTCCGCTCCTTACAAGGACAACTGGCTTTCATTCGGAGATTTATATCAAATCTATCGGGTAGGTGCCAGCCATTTTCAAAGCTAATGAAGAAAGATGTCCGTTTCAAATGGGACGCAGAGTGCCAAGAAGCATTTGACAGCATCAAAAGATATCTGTTGAATCCTCCTATTCTCGCGGCGCCAATCCCGGGGAAGCCTCTTATACTGTATACGGCAGCACTAGAAGAGTCCCTCGGAGCATTATTAGCCCAGCATAATGAAGAAGGCAAGGAGAATGCACTCTACTACATCAGTCGGAGATTGATAGGAGCAGAAATCCGCTACTCTCCAATTGAGAAGCATTGCTTGGCTTTGATTTTCGCAGTTCAGAAGCTCCGCCATTATATGTTATCTCACAAAATCATCTTGATATCAAAGATCGATCCGCTGAAGTTCTTGATGACAAGACCAGCGTTGACAGGTCGTTTGGCAAGGTGGGCAGTGATACTCCTGCAGTTTGATATCACATACGTACCACAGAAAGCAGTGAAAGGACAGGTGTTGGCAGATTTTCTCGCTGCACATCTTATCCCTGCAGATTCACCGCTCAACGACGATCTACCTGATGAGCAGATCATGAACGTTGAAGAAAATGAGATGCTACGAGTATGGGAAATGTACTTTGATGGAGCATCGTCAATCAAGCGTGCTCGGCCTCCAAATCTAGAGAAAGCTCAAGCCGGAATCGGACTCATTTTCGTGGCGCCCGAGGGAGACATAATGAGATTCTCATTCAGTTTGACTGAGCCTCGGACCAACAATGAAGCTGAATATGAAGCTTTAATAGCAGGATTGGAGATTGCAATCGATGTCCGAATTCAAAATCTCCAAATCTTCGGTGATTCTCAACTTGTTGTAAATCAAGTGTTGGGAGTTTATAAAATCACCAAGTTTGAGTTGGCCTGTTATCATCGGCGAGTTCTTGAGCTTATGAAACAAATTCCAGTTGTTAAACTAACTCAAGTTCCCCGAGGTCAAAATGCCAAAGCTGATTCTCTTGCCAAATTGGCTAAAGAAATGGCGAATATGGACGACGAATGGCCTATCATAATTATGGTACACAATCGTCGGATCTTAGAGCCGGCATTACTACAATTCCCGCAGGCAGAGAGAATACCAAATTCAAGCCAGCAGGATGCAACTCCGGTTGATCCTCAATCTCCCCAACCAGTTGATCTCGAAGATCAACTTGAAGAAAATCAAGTTCATAAGAAAAGACGCAAGGCCAGTCAAACTTCAGAATCATGGTGGCATTGCCTAGATGTCGAAGAAGAAGATGACTGAGAGATTACCTTTCATTGACTACTTTAAAGAAAATAAGCTACCAATAGACAAATCATTAGCTGCTCAAATCAGAAAGAGAGCACTACGATATGCATTTGTCAATAACACATTGTATCGACGTGCTTTCGATCAAATGTGGCTAAGATGCCTAGGGACTCGAGAAGCTGATAAGGTGGTAACAGAAGTTCACGAAGGACTTTGTGGAGCGCACCAATCAGGTCCCAAGATGACAGTCAAAATCAAAAGAATGGGTTACTATTGGCCAAGAATGGTGAAGGATTGCATTGACCATGCTAAGAGGTGCCACGAGTGCCAGATCCACGGTGATGTTATACATCAACCGCCAAATCCACTGCACCCTACTATAGCATCCTGGCCATTTGAATGTTGGGGTACTGATATTATCGGGCCGATAGATCCTCCGTCATCAGCAGGACACCGCTTTATCTTGGCAGCAACCGACTATTTCTCCAAGTGGGCAGAAGCGGCTCCATTCAAAGAAGTTACGTCTGAGCACGTGATCAACTTCTTCACCCACAATGTTGTTTACAGATTCGGTGTGCCACGCCGCATAATCTCAGACAACGGAACTGCTTTCAAGAGTACAAAAATCTATAAGTTCGTTGATCGGCACAAAATTGATTGGCGATACTCTTCCATTTACTATCCAAGAGCAAATGGCTTAGCTGAAGCCTTCAACAAAACACTGGTGAAATTGTTAAAGAAAATCCTTACCAAGAACAAAAGAGAGTGGCATACGAAAATGGCAGAAGCGCTATGGGCGTATCGTACAACTTACAAAACGCCGACCAAAGCCACTCCTTATTCTCTGGTATTCGGAGTTGAAGCTGTACTGCCATTAGAAGTTGAGCTTCCATCTCTTCGAGTTGCTGTCCAGAATGAGCTGACTCAAGAACAAAATGCTCGTCTAAGAATGGAGGAGCTCGATGCACTCGATGAAATCAGGTTACAAGCTCAGCAGAACCTGGAGATCTATCGAGCAAGAATGACAAAATCCTTTGATCGAATGGTGCGTCCTCGATCATTTCAAGAGGGAGAATTGGTCCTGGTGCAGAGAAGGCCAATAATCCCGCATAGAAAAATCGGTGGCAAATTCGTATCCAACTGGGAAGGACCTTTCGTCATCGAGAAGGTATTTCAAGGAGGAGCTTATCAACTTATCGATCTGAATGGTCAAAGGCCCATGCCGCCGATCAATGGTCGTTATCTGAAGAAAAATACTACGCATAAAATGCTATGTTTAGTGTATTATGCTTTCATGTCTGTTTATTAGCATATACATTTCATAGTTTGAAACTCTCTTATGTTATGAGAACACATTTCAAAATTCCCCTGTTAGACTGGGGGCATTTTAAATATTTATTCGGGTCGACATCGCGCTGCGTGCCGAGATCCCTGAATAAATATTTAAAATTTCAAGATTCCAATTCTATTCTGCCCTAAAATGTCCCTGTGAGACAGGGGGCATTTTAAATATTTATTCGGGTCGACATTGCGCTGCATGCCGAGATCCCCAAATAAATATTTAAAATTATCAATTCAAATATTTCTTTTGTGCAGAAGAATATAAATACTTGTTTTTCAAAGTATATATAGGTGATCTCTCAAAAGATCGAGACACCTTCTCCAACAAACTAAGATTCAAAAGTCAAGAAAGAGACTTTTGAAACTACACACTCCAACAAAATTGAGCCGAAGAAGCTTGAAGTTTTCCAACAACCTGAAGCTTAAGGTTCGAATGGGTGTAAAAGGTCGGATCCAACACGCCCAAATATGGCCGGATCGCTGGCAGCTCCGTTTACTCAACAAGCCATAAGAAAGGCCGTAGTAGCGGAACCCCCACTTCGTCAACCCGTCAGTAGAGACTGAAGAAAGTACGAAGGCTAATTTGACTCAACCAGTTCAAGTGATTGTATCTACAAAGTTCTCCAAAATGACTGGAGAATCAAAGTTCCAGTTGAAGAATAAGTCTCGAGCAACTACTGAATGTTCGTAGGCTCCAAAATCTAAAACCACGAAGGATGACTCCAAATCTGTCAACTTCAGCAAAATCAGCATTGGGAAGTGCAATTCCCATAGCTCAAGTCTGAAGTCTGAATGGGTGTAAGAGGTCGAATCCAACAAGCCCAAATATGGCCGGATCGCTGGCAGCTCCATCTACTCAACAAGCCATAAGAAAGGCCGCAGTAGAGGAACCCCCATCTCAGCAACCAGAGGACGAAGAGCTGTCAAATCCTAGCTCTCCCGATCTGATAAACTCAAGTGATTCAGATTAAAGTCTTCTCAAGTGGTTAAGGATCAAGATACTACCTATGTTCGGTACTATCAACTGAATCCAAAACCTGCAAATCCTTCAACAAATCCATCAAGCACAAAGCAAGGATCGAAGGAATTTTCTTCAACAAGTCCACCAAAGCACAAAGCAAAGGACCGAAGAAAATTATCCAAAGATTCATGAAAAGCCTTAGGCAGAACTAATTGGATTTCGTCATCAACAAGTCCGTTACGCACAAAGCTCTGGACCGATGACTTCTCGCCACCGACCTGGTACAAACCTAAGGGTTTAGGTCACCGGCATCTACCCCTTCATCAAGTCCGCAGCACAAAAGCACAGGACAGAAGGATCAAAATCTCAGGGCTCTAGCTAAAGTTGCAGAGAGTTCTCTGAATGACATCTACAAATGTCCCTAAAGACTGGGGGCATTTTAAATATTTATTTGGGTCGACATCGCACTGCATGGCGAGATCCCCAAATAAATATTTAAAATTTTATCAAGATACAACCAGATGATAGAAGAATCTTGAATATATGCTATCCACCACCGTTAATCTAAAAAAGATGAGATATCAGTCATCTGTGGATACATCTAAAAGATCTATGGAGAAAGGAAGACTAGTGTGACATCCAAACAAGTTTTGGAGATCCACTATAAGAAAATCTTAGTGTGACATCCAAATAAATTTTTGGAGATCCACTAAATGAAAAAAAAAAAAAAACCCCTAGTGTGACATCCAAGAAGAATTCTTGGAGATCCACTAAATGAAAATTTTAGTGTGACATCTAGAACAAGATATCTAGAGATCCACATGGTCAATCAGCATGCAACAAACGTGGCCCGCTCCAGACGCCTACCACATTTGTTGGGGGGCATTTGTTAACCCGCCGTATAAAACAAAAGAGAGAAAAAAAACAAAAAAAAATTAAAATCAACGTACCTGCCATCCCACGCAGTCGCACGTCGTCGCCGCATTTCGCACGTCGACGTCCCCTCACGATCCCACACGACCTCTTGTGTCGTTAAAGAGTCAAGGAAAAGAAGCTGAAGGCCTCTTACTCTCAGGCCTGCTCTCTTACGATCCCGCTCTCGCTCTCTTCTTCCGGTGAGATCGAAAGTTACGACAGTTTGATCGGAAATAACAGGGGAGCTCGCCCGCACGGAAGCTAACTTTCTTCCTTCCGATCGCTTCTCCGGCTCCTTCCTGGCTGTTCGACGAAGCTCCTTCGACGACTCTCCTTGCCTGTAGGATCGGAAGTTACGACATTTTGATCGGACGCTTGAACCGGAGCTCGCCGGCCGTGAAGACTACTTCCTCCTTCTCGAACGCTCCTCTCCCGCCCCTCAGCCGCTGTTCGAACGAACTTCCGCTCCTTGAACGACTTTCCCCTCCAGTTGAATCGGAAGCTCAAACATTTTGATCGGAAGTGGAACAGGAGCTCGCTCGTGCAAAGACAGCCTTCTCCCTTTCGCGTCTCCTTTGGTACCGGTCGACTTCGCTCCTTGACGACTTCCCTTTCCTGACGGGATCGGAAGTTACAACATTTTGATCGGAAGCAAGTAAAGGAGCTCTCACTGGAAGTGAAGGTAACTTTCTCCCTGCTCGCACGCTTCTCGGCTAAATCCCGTAATCCGCCGAACCGAGAGAGGTAGAGGGAGAGATGAGTTAGTTTTTAATTAAAATTAATTTTAATTATAATTGTTTTAATTAATTTTGGTTAATACTAGTTATTATTTTTAATTAATTATAATCATTATAATTAATTACATTTAGTTCTAATTAAATTATTATAATTAATTTAATTAGGATTAACTTAATTAATTATAATTTATAAAATTAATTATCATTAATTAATTTCAATTAATTATAATTTATTATAATTAATTAAAAATTAATCAATATTAATTAATTATAATTAATTATAGATTAATTATAATTAATGATATTAATTAATTTTAATAAACTTTAATTAATTATATTAATTTATTATAATTAATTATAAGTGATTAATTAAAAAATAATTTCTTAATTAATTATAATTAATTAATGTTAATTATCGTTAATTCAAAAAAAAAAAAAAGAAGAAGAAAAAAAAGATTCAGCCTTCTCTTGCCTCGATCCACGAGCCACCACCGCCAGAGTCGTCAAGGTATAATTTCTGACTTAAATCCCATCCTCGACGTTGCAGCGGACCGGGGAACCACCTATACGCGCTCTTGTAGCACGGTAGGAGGGAGCTCGGTGCGAAGCATACGACGAGGCGGGTAAGCCCTATACACGCTCTTGTAGCGTGGTGGGGACGGTCCTCGACCTCGACACCGACACCGACACCGCCGACACTGCTACGAAAGGTACGATGTTCCAAAATCCCATTCTCGACGTTTGCAACGGACCGGAGAACCACCTATACGCGCTCTTGTAGCACGGTAGGAGGGAGCCCGGTGCGACGCATATGACGAGGTGGGAGAGCCCTATACACGCTCTTGTAGCGTGGTGGGGAGTCACTGCTGTTCTGGTACGTCACTGCTGTTCTGTTGTATGGGTACTGCTGAAGGCCCCATACACGCTCTTGTAGCGTGGTGGGATGAAAATTTGTACGGCCGCGGTGTCTACGGACACCTACCATACACGCTCTAGTAGCGTGGTGGGAAGGCCCAGCTCCCCAATTTTCCCCCAAACGGGGGATATGCCGGGGTGCTGCCGAAATTTTCACTGAAATGTACGAAGACTTGAACAATAAGAAGACCTTCTTGGGCAACAATATAAAAGACTTGTACTCGAACAGAAATGCATAGAACTTGAACTAAAATGAGCAGAGGACCTGTACGATGAACAGTGGACTTGTGGACTAAAACTCTAAGTGATTTCTAAAGATTAAACCCAAATGGAATGAAATCAAACTGAAATCAAAATCAAGTCAATATGAATGTACAATTGAATTCAAAAGATCCCAGAAGACTTTGAACAAGCACTTGAACTTGTTCTTGGAACTCGAACTATGCAACATCAGGGGACCCGAACATAGAACTCAAACTCAAATGAACTCTATCATGAATTGAATAAGATCACTCAAGCTCACTACTTGAACTCAAACTGGAACAAGATGTGGAGAGTAGGGAACTCAAATTGAACTCAAGTTGGATCCAAATTTGACATGAGCAATAAAGAACTTGAACTTTCAAGATTAACACACAAGACTCAAGCATGAGTTGAACCTTAAACTTGGGTTCAATGGAATACATAGAATTGGGCTTTGGATGAATGAACAAATCAAGATCCAAGTGCACAGTCGTCCAAGCTAACAACAAGTTGCAAGTAGGAGATGAAATCGATGTGCACACAAAAGATGTGTTAATTCCTACAACAACTCCCTACAATTGCCCGTTAATTGAGAAGGCAATATCGGGAAAACAGCAATCAAAGATCTACCCCTCCAAGCAAGTACAATCAGCCAAACCACCCGAGATTGGTGAAAGGGTGGATATGATGCAGAAGCAATGGGTCTCCTGCAAAACACTTTCTAAAAAGCTCGTAGTGGATACGCAACGGTTCTCTACAAATGCATATGAATACTTGTGGATAACAACAGTGTGTTGCAAGTACGATGAATCACTGTGGGCACAAGTACGGATCCCTTACAAATGCAAATGAAAAACTTGTGGATAACAACAGTGTATTGTACAACGAATCACTGTGGACACAAGTATTGATATCACCTACGACATTGGTGGTCAAGATCTTCAAGCACACCGGGTACAAAGGCAGCCCGATGTACGAAAAAAGAGACCCCCCCCTGGCAGAAGGGGGGAAATGTTTGAACAAATTAGAACCAAACTTCCTGGTGTTCCAAAGTCTCTTCTTTGTTCTATATTTTAAGAAGAAAACAGCTCTGGTACTCACAAATACCAGAAATGATAAGTCCTCAACGCCGAGCCTAAAAGGAGTTCTTTCCAAATCAGCAATCTTTGACTCCAAAATCCCAGAAAATCCTCCCCCGGTGAATGAGAAAGGGGGAGTCAATATCAAAAATCCAATGCCACTGGATCTGCAACACTAATACAAGCAGACAGAAGGCGTCTAAAATCTACAATCCAGCGCCACCGGATCTGCAACATTCGTACAAGCAGACAGAAGGCGTCTACGATCTACAAATTCAACGCCACCGGATCTGCAACACTGATACAAGCAGACAGAAGAAAGGCGTCTACAACATTCATATTCGGCCTTCAAGGCCTAAAATCAGGAAAATTCATGGACGAAGGCATGAAGCCTAAAGAACCCGATCCTTCTGTACGGATCAATAGGAGTCGACAGGGTTCGAACTATCAAATAGATACACGGTTGTAGTGACCGGTGTATTTGTTTAAATACATTCTTTTTAGGCCTTCAATGCCTAAAATTAAGAAAATTCATAAACAAAGGCACAAAGCCTACGAGGAACCCGATCCTCGATCAACAGCCCGGTCGAGTTGACAGGGTTCAATCAACTAAAGTGGAAATGACCCCAAACACCCCGATGATGGCCGCGTTGATTGCTTATCTCAACCGGAGGGGTTCTCATCAATATTTTCAAATGCCATCCCAAATGTCCAAATACCAAAGATCCACCCAAATATTCTAAAAATCCAGAATCAATCCCAAATTTCAAAATATTTAAAAATGAAATATATCCATCAATGCTTAAAGCAAAATCCATCCACCCTCCGCAACAGTCTGCCGGGGTGGACAAATTCAAATAAACTCTAGCTCACAAAGAGCGAAATGCCTAGTCGAAAATATCACTAGGATCCATTCTCAAACAATCTCCTGTCAATAAGGACGTGGTACGTGTCCTCTAACCGGCGGTTGACCGCCAAATGGCACCGCAGGATAAACGGTTATGACCCGGGGCCCTCTGAACCGAGTGGTTTTGCCGCCAAATGGCACCACGAAATACCGGTTATGGCCAGAGCCAATACGTTCCTTATTGGCATCAAATCCTTGAGATATGAATCAATAGGATATAATCGATAGGGCACAAAGCTCTCTGCAAGCTAAGGTGGATTCAAATTTGTCCCCTTAGACAAACATCCAACCCCGGTCTACAAGGTCCCCTTGGACGAAGCAACCCATGGCTGCTGACAAGGATCCTTCTGTCAGGTTGGGTCGACTACCTCCTCTGACTAAGTAGACCAGGGACCACGATGGCCTGGGACGACGGAACCATAGGATCTTGATCGGGCCCATCATCTATCCCCCACCATCCGCTTTAAGTGCAAGATGGTGCAATTTCTATTTTAAATATCAAACCTTTCAAATTTTCAAACTTTCAACCCAAATTCCCAAATCCAAACCCAACTTTCAAATCCAAATTCTACCAAAATCCAGTTCTCCAAATTCCAAACCTATTTCTGCTACTATATGCCAGATAACACGTATTTCTATACGTATCTGATCGATGACTAGCCTTAATCGAAAGTTCTCTCTCGTGATCGAGAGGGGTAATTAACTATAGGGGCTTGCGCCTATAGGAAACCAGAACTCAGATCATAAAGTCCTCGCAAAATGAGGGCGAAATCTCTGGGTAGTGTCTTATCTACAAACCCATCTGCCTTCCAAAATTTACCTCGGAACTTAGTCAGTTAAAACTCCATCGCCGAATAAGAAAAGCGAGTGGAGGCCGGGGCCGAATTTTCGGAGCCCACAAGGTGACCCCGCACCCAAACCCGTATAAGGTTTCTTGGATCAATTCAACTACCATAGAAATTAAGGATCGAAGCCTTATTCCGATAGAGTTTGTGGGATATCAAGACAAGATTTGGTGTGATGTTCTAACCATGGATGTAGGTCAAATTATCCTTGGTCGCCCTTGGTTATTTGACAATGACGTCCATATTTATGGGAGGACGAACACCTGTGTGTTCGAACATAATGGAAAGAAGATCAAGTTAATGCCCTCTCAACCTAAACCTCCCAAAATTGAAGCTAAGCCTATCTCAACCAAGCAAAGTAAAGGCCTCCACTTACTGACTGCGAAAGAGGTGGAAACTGAGATCACCCAAGGAGCACCCATGTATGCCCTAGTGGCTAGAGAAGCAGATGAGGACCAGAAAGAACCAATCCCCGATGCCGTTAAGCCTCTTCTTAAAAACTTTGCGGATGTTTTCCCAGATGATTTGCCTAACCAACTGCCACCCCTGCGGGACATACAGCACGCAATAGACTTGGTGCCAGGGGCATCCCTACCCAACCTTCCTCACTACCGCATGAACCCGACTGAACACTCTGAGCTTAAGAAACAAGTCGATGAACTCCTATAACGAGGATTCATTAAGGAGAGCCTTAGCCCCTGCGCTGTTCCTGCTCTTTTAACTCCCAAAAAGGACGGCTCGTGGCGAATGTGTGTTGATAGTCGCACTATCAACAAAATTACTGTCAAGTATAGATTTCCCATTCCTCGGCTAGATGACATGCTGGACATGATGACTGGAGCCACTCTCTTTTCCAAGATAGATCTTAAGAGTGGGTACCATCAAATTAGGATCCGTCCCGGGGATGAATGGAAAACGGCATTCAAGACTAAAGATGGACTTTATGAGTGGACTGTTATGCCGTTTGGACTAAGCAACGCCCCTAGTACCTTTATGAGAGTTATGACTCAAGTTCTTAGGCCCTTTTTAGGAAAGTTCGTAGTAGTTTACTTCGATGACATATTAATCTACAGCACTTCGGAGGATCAACATCTCAATCACATAACTCAGGTCTGTGAAGTTTTGAGGAAAGAACAGCTATTCGCCAACCCTGCTAAGTGCAAATTCCTCACCGATAGTGTGACCTTTCTTGGATTTATTATTTCAAATCAAGCGATATCTGCAGATCCTGAGAAGGCGCGAGCAATAAATGAGTGGCCAGAACCTAAGAATATCCGGGATGTTAGAAGCTTTCTTGGATTGGCTACCTTCTATCGGAGGTTTATTCAAAATTTCAGCACCATTGTAGCCCCCATAACTGATTGTCTTAAGAAAGGGGAATTTAATTGGACGAATGCCGCAACTAGAGCGTTTGAGGATATTAAGAAGAGAATGGTAGAAGCTCCTGTCATGCGTCTCCCAGATTTTTCCAAAGTATTTGAAGTAACCTGTGACGCATCAGGAATTGGAATAGGAGGAGTTTTGTCACAAGAAGGACATCCGGTAGCGTACTTCAGCGAAAAAAACTCAACGACATACGACAGAGGTACTCTACCTACGATAAGGAATTTTACGCAATCATCCAATCCCTTAGGTATTGGAGACACTACTTGCTACCCCAAGAATTTGTAATCTTTTCAGACCACGAGGCTTTGAGATACATCAATTCCCAGAAAAAAGTTAAATGCCCGTCATGGTCGTTGGGTCGAGTTCTTACAAGAGTATTCGTACACTATCAGACATAAAGCCGGAACTGAGAATAAAGCGGCCGATGCTTTAAGCCGTAGGATAATGGTCACAAGAGAAATGAGAACAGAAGTTGTCGGATTTGAACGCATCAAGGATGACTACCCCGAGTGTACTGATTTTAAGGAAATATATGCGTTACTAATGACGGGGGACAAACCATCTGTAGATGATTTCTTGTTAGAGGATGGTTACTTGTTCAAATCTCAGAGGTTGTGTATTCCCAACACTTCTCTTCGAGAGTTTCTTGTGTGGGAGCTACACGCAGGTGGATTAGCCGGACATTTTGGGCAGACTAAGACCATTGCAGCCGTTGAGTATAGGTTTTTCTGGCCCAGCCTTAAGCGTGATGTCACTAGATTGATCAAACGTTGCCATACCTGTCAGCTAGCGAAACAAAGGAAACAGAACACGGGCCTATACACCCCGCTTCCCGTCCCAAACCGTCCTTGGGAAGACATCAGCATGGATTTTGTTTTAGGGCTCCCCAAGACCATTAGGAAGCATGACTCCATCTTTGTCGTAGTAGATCGGTTCTCTAAAATGGCCCATTTCCTCCCGTGTGCTAAAACCTTCGACGCCTCTAGAATTGCCAAGTTATATTTTAACGAGATTGTTCGACTCCATGGACTCCCAAAAACAATTGTGTCGGATAGAGATGTGAAATTTACGAGTTACTTCTGGAAAACTTTATGGGTTAGAATGGGTACTAAGCTGCAATTCTCCACCGCCTTCCACCCACAAACGGATGGCCAAACAGAAGTCGTTAATAGGAGCCTTGGTAACCTCCTTAGGGCCTTAGTAGGTGATAACATTAGGGATTGGGATTCCAAACTACCCATTGCCGAGTTTGCCTACAATAACTCTGTCAACCGAACCACCGGCATGAGCCCAGCTGAGATTGTTTATGGATATCAACCTAAGCAGCCTATAGACTTAGTCCCTATGAGTCCTAAGATTAGAGTGTCTGAGTCTGCATCTGCATTTGCATCCCATATCCAGGAATTGCATCGAGAAATTAACAAAAGAATTATACAAAGTAATGAAAATTACAAATTAAATGCTGATCTCAAACGACGCTTCAAGGAGTTCAAAGTTGGAGACTATGTCATGGTTCGGATTCGTCCGGAGCGGTTCCCACCTGGGGCCGTTAAGAAACTGCATGCTAAAAGTGCGGGTCCTTTTAAAATAACTTCTAAAGTAAATAGTAATGCTTATGTTTTGGACCTTCCTGAAGGTTTCAACATGAATCCCACGTTTAACATTGAGGATCTAGTAGCCTTTGATGGACCTGACTTTAACCCAAACAATCCTTTGACTATTGAGCCTTGTGAGTCCATACCTAGTGAGATCCCAGTCTTACCTCCACTCCCCAAAAATTCCCCACACTACCTAACAGGGAGAAGATTGAAACTATACTAAGTGATGAGATCATTTCCACCAGGGACGGCGGACGCCACAGATACTTAGTACGTTGGAGAGGAAAGCCAGAGACGGAGGACACTTGGCTAGAGCGGGATGAGATACAGAGACTGGACCCCGACATTCTGGAGCTGTACGAGAGTTCTCAGGACCCTTACTCGACAGGGTCGAGTTTTCTCCCACCCGGGGGGAGAATGATGAGGGCATCAGATTTCGCCATGTGTACCATCGCCGGGGGACGACGATCGACGGCCCTGATTCAGAGTCTTTACCTATGATGCTTAGTTCTTTTCTTTTATTATTTATTTCATGTTTCCGTTTGTACCCCTATGAGGGATGTTTACTTATTGTAGCCCCAAGGGCATTTGTGACTTTGTGCTTTTATTTTCTCATGTAAGCCTATATATAAAGGCTTTTGTTTTATTGTATTGGGATTATTGATGGATGAAATGAAAATTGTTCTCTTTGTTCTCTTTGTGAGTGCATGACAAGATCTCTTAGTGAGTTCTTCCTTGGGATCTCTTGGTGAGTTCTCCATCTTATTTGTGTTTATTCGCTTACCAATTTTCCCCTCAATAGAAGCCGCTCAAAACCCCCCTCCCCCCAAACCCTAGCCGCCGGCTTCACCTCCTTGGTTGTTGCCGCCGGCCACCTCCACCATCCCGGCCGCCCACCTTCCGCCGCCCCTCCCCTTCCGGCCAACTCCCTTCCCCCATCCCATGTTGAATTGAGATTTAGAATTCAAATTTTGAAGTCTTTCCAAATTTGGAATTCCAAATTAGGAAAGTTTGCATGATTGATTCAATCTCATTTATTTTAATTGTGGAGTTTTCAAATACTCATCCACGTCATCAATCCACGTTTAGAAACCACTTTCCCCTCCCCCATAATTCCCTCTCCCTCTTGAGCATGCCGCCGGCCCCCTTCCCCCAATCAAGCCCCCATTAATTGCTCACTTAACTCCCTTAATTCTAATTTGAAATTCAAATTAGGGAGCATTTATTTTCCCTCTCATTGGAATTAAAGCTGAAATAATTTCAGTTTAAACTCTTCTCCCTCTTCCCTCTCCCATCGCCGGCCACATCTCTCCATTGGGAAAGTTTTAATTTTCTCCTTAATTTGGGGATGTCAAAATTTAATTCTCAAATTCTCCCTCCTAAATTCCCTAAACTGAAATCAATTTCAGATTTCTAAAGTTTGAACCCCTCTTCCCCTCATCCTACCACCGGCCTCCCCCTTCCTCAACATCCCGCCGACCTCCCCTCTCTCTCTTGTTGGAGAACCACTTGGCGACAACCATTCTTTCCCTTCAACTATGCATGGAGGTTCCCGAATGGAATTTCGGGTTTGAATACGACGATCAAGGGCGAGTGGACATCCTCCGATCCCCTTTCTTTGACGTCGGATTCGACTTCGACGACACCGTTGAAGAGTATTTGGCCCGGATCGTACCCACCTTGATAGAGACCGTTGACGATCACTTTTCAGTATACACTTGGATCATCAAAGGACGTCGCTTTGCAACACCTCCACAAATCGTGCCGACCTCTCCCTCCCTACGGATCTACGGCGCCGTCGCTCTAGGAGTGATCTCGTCCATCGTGTGGCTCTTCTTCTCCCAACAAGCCTAGTAGTAAGTAAATGAGAGTGGCCTCAAGGTGAGACAATCACTTTGTTAACCTTGGGATTTTTGTTGTACCATGTCATTTGTTTTACGTTTATGAAAGTCGTTATTTTTCTCGGTCTTGCTAATTTACATGTAAGTGCTTGCCTAGTCGTAGTTAACAACTAAGATTTCCGAGAGCTTAAATTGGGAACAATCTTTAATTTGCAAATTAACATACTTGGATAATCTTTTGTTAAAATTCTAAATGCAAGTCCTGGATTAACTTCATATTACATCAGTACCATTTAGGGTTTAAAGGACAAATTTGTATATACACAATTTTGTTGAGGTTCTATAAATTAATTATATGCTTCAGGTGCTGCTGGTTATTCCTCTTATGTATGGCTACTTCGGATACATCTCTCACTATTTATGCCCCATTTTAGCTTTGTTTTCCTAGACTGAAGCTTGGTTGACAAGGCTGGTTAACATCAGGAGCTTCTCGCCATTTTTTTTCCCTCTATTCAATGTTTGCTTATCTAACATAAACTTAATATTCCTCACTTCTTGTAGCTTGGTGATATAAGTACCACCAATATTTTCTTTCTTGAAGCTGCTTTCGAGTGATTATTTTTCTATTGCCAGGCATTATTTATACATGGAAAAATACTTTGTTCAATGAAATAGCTTCTCAATAACTTAGGAAACAGATTTTTAAGTATATGGTTATGTGAGACGCTTTTAATGGTTATTATCTGCGTGATTCACCAGATTGAGGGCTTTGATGATTTCACAATTGCATCGACATGGGAAAGGTATTTCATTGTTTTTAGTATTTGTTCCATATCCCTTTTAATTATCTGGTTGCTAGGTTAATCGGCTAATAATCTTTTGTTTTTTTTTTAATTGAGATGCTTTTAGATCTTTAGTGTTTGCTAATGCTTTTTAAGAATATTGTTAGATTCATTTCAGAAATAGAAGGTTTTTGTCGGCTATGGTTTGTTGACGGTCATAAAAATTTATTGGTATGTTCATTGCCTACAGCGCTCATTTTATTACAATAGTCTATCAATATTTTCATGTAAATGTTTTTTTTTGACCATTTTTGAACTAGATCACAATTTTTAGTTTAATGATTTGGGCCTTTGCTGTATTCTTGATCTAAATGGAAAAACATAGCACGCATTGCATATGCTGCGTTGGAGAAAAATGATTATTTTTGCTCTTTAAACCTCAAGTGTCCATGATTTCCCGATGAAGTGCCTTTTTGGATGCAGGACAAAGGTGCAGAATGCTTGGCTTCAAGGAGTAACATGTACATGATCAAATGCGAGCTGAAACATGGTGTAAAGTTGTACATGATGGAGTACTATTTTCAGATACATGGCAATGGTGAATGTAACACTTATTTATTTTCTGCTTTTAGAAACCCTGCAACTCTATATTTTCGTTGACATCTTACTTTTAATGAGGGCAGATAAAGCTGAACAATGGGATGATGATTTGCATAGTATGCAGCTATCTTTTGGAGTAACTGAGTTCTTGGTAGACGTCCTGTTTCCTGTCTTAATTTAGGTCTTAAAGTTTCATTATAATGGGTTGATGAATTCTTTTTAGTTCTTCAATCTGACGCTAACACCAGTTATAACTTTGTTACATCATTGGTTGCTTATTAACCCTCCCCCCTCTCTCTCAATAGACATCTTTGTCATTTGTTCCATTTTCTTTCTTCCTCCAATACCTTGTTTCTATCTTGCGCAGATATATGCCTTCATCAATTTTTATTATAGAAAAAAGAATCAAAATCATCCCTTAATGTTCCTCAACTATATTAATTGACTATTTTGATCCCTCAAGTCTTTAAAGAGAAATCAAAATAGTCTTATGGTGGGACTATTTTGGTTTCTCCTTAAAGGGTTGAAGGACCAAAATAATCTTTTAACATAATTGGGAATCATTTTGGTATTTCATAAAGAGTTAATTGACCATTTTGATCATTTTCTCATTTATTATAATTCCTGCCTTTTTTGATGAAATAATATGATTTTTTAAGGATTTTTATGTTGGGTATTGAAGGCGATTATTTAACATTTTCTAACAGATTATAGCACCTATAAGTGCCAGTGGAGTTGTTCTGGATGCTCCCGAATCAAGCAAGCTTTTAAGTGCTGTTGCAATTGCTTTATCAAATTGTGGAAGGTTTGCAGAATAATCATCTTGTCCATTGTAGTTAACTGGAAATTTCTTCACATTTAATCATTTAGCCAAATACAAAGGATAAGGCAATTATTTTGATGTAGTAATCTTGTAAGTTCTAACTAGTTTTCCTAATGTTGGTAGCCATATAATATTCACGCTACAGTTAATGTTCAAAGGTGCCAAATGGTGCCCTTGAGGAATACCCTCTTCAGCCATGGTAATTTTAAAGTCGGGAAGGTTTAGCCTGCATAGAGTAGAAGCACATGCTATGCTTTTTATTTACTTAGTGATGGATGATTGCAAATGGTTTTTCTAATGCTCTCTTTGCCACAACCCACACATTGGCTTGGATGATTTTTTATAGTATCCATGCTGAGTGGGGTGCGTTGATGAATTTGTTGTTAATACAACAGCCAATATTATAATTATCTATCCACAATAAATGATTAGAGCATCTAAATCTGATAAAATTTACCTATTTACTCATCAAAATCTAACTATGCATTTACGCTTCCAACAAGAACTATATGATAGATACTTCACAAATCAACGACTATATAACATTAATCCAGTTTGTCCTCAGCCCTAAAGCATGAATCTCATGACTCTCATCTCGGACGCATAAACAATAGCGTGAAAGCCACAAAATGAATACATGTGAATTTGCTAGAACCAAACTTGGTGAAATTTGGTTAAGATTAGACATGCAATATGATAAATAATATGAAACAATTGAAAACATAACCTACAATTAAAACATATAGCAAGAACATCCACAAGGCATGGTATTTTAACAATGGGTATCACATAGTGGAGTAAATGAACATAAGAAATTGACAATTAATGAAATTGAATGCTAAAATAACGATGAACATCCACACTATAGTTAGATATATTTAATTGTACTATTAATTTGAGTCTTGAAACTCTAATTCAGTCCAATTGAGGCTGGATTGAGTGAACAAATAGGACTAATGAGATCCATTCAAGGTTAAATTAAGGGGACATGTTGCATTAATGTGAAACCTTAATTCATTGTAGATGGTTAAAAAAAATTAGATATGATTTATTCAAATCAGCAAGGAGGTCAAATTTCAAAGATAAAATCAAATTTGGAGCAATTGTTACTGACTTGAAAACCAACTCAACAATTCAAGTTAAGCATGGAGATATTCAAGGCTAAATCCAAGAGATATTGTAATTTTCACACAAAAAGTGAAGTAGACAGAATAATCTTCCACAATTCAAGCATAACTTAGGCCACAAGAAGAGCAGAGTGAAAAATCCAACCAACTCTCCTCAAAGGGAGGGAGGCTGTTGTATCAAGAGAGGTTTGTGATGTCACGAACGTCCATACATATTCCTCACTTGCTACAGGAGTTCCATGACAGTGCAGTGGGAGGACATTCAGGAGTACATAAGAACTATTGAAGGCTGGCATCTGAGCTTTACTAAAAAGGAATGTATAAAGATGTTAAGGAGATGGTGGTGATGTGCGAAGTGTGCTAGAGAAATAAATATATAGCAATGGCTCCAGGGGGACTACTACAACCCTTGACACTTCCAAATAGAGTACGGGAGGAAGTGTCCATGGACTTCATAGACGGCCTATCACGATCAGAAGGATTCACAGTCATCATGGTGGTGGTGGATAGACTGAGTAAGTATGCACATTTCATTCCCTTACGGCATCTCTATACCGCAGTGACAGTGGCAACAACATTCAGGGAGGTGGTTCGACTGCATGAGATTCCTGAGTCGATAGTGTTTGATCGAGACAATGTTTTCCTTAGTCAGTTTTGGAGGGAGCTGTTCAGATTGTAGGGCATTGATCTTAAGAGAAGCACCGTCTATCATTCGCAGACAGATGATCAAACAGAGGTGGTGAACCGCAGCTTAGAGCTTATTTGAGGTGTTTTGTTTTTGAAAAGCCACGACTGTGGGCTAAATGGTTAGCATAGGCTGAGTATTAGTACAATACTTCGTACCATTCTGCATCTCAGATGACCCCTTTTAAAATATTGTATGGAAGAGACTCCCACACTTAGTGCATATTGTGAGAGGGAACACACCAGTTTATTCAATTGAGCGGTACCTAGAGGAAAGGGACAAGGTGTTGGAGGAATTGAAGAGACACCTGTCCAGGGTACAACAAATCATGAAAAACCAGGCAGATAGACGTAGGAGGGACATACAATTTGAGATGGGGGAGAAAGTATTCTTGAAACTAAGGTCCTACAGGCAGAGGTCAGTCGCCAACAGGAGAAATGAGAAATTGGCTTCAAGGTACTTTGCCCCCTATGTGATTTTGGATAAGATCAGAGTAGTGGCGTATCGTTTGAAGTTACCCCCATTCGCCACCATACATCTAGTTTTTCATGTATCACAGTTGAGAAGAGCTCTAGTTGAGCATGCAGTTTGTGTAGAGTTGCCAATCACACTGACAGAGGATTTGGAAGTGATTCTAGAACCATTGGAGTTGTGGGGAGTCCGATTGGACAAAAAGAGAAATAAAGAAGTGCTGCTCAGATGGAGGGACCTTCTGATTTCGATGCCACTTGGGAGTCATATGAGAGAGTGAGGCTCCAATTTCATTCTTTTCACATTGAGGACAAGGTGATTCTTTGGGAGGCGAGTAATGTTAGGCCGGCAGAACAGGTCCAACCTTGACCGGTTCAGGTGTACTGTCGCTGGCCTAGGGGGAGGGCGGAACCAAGAGATAGGGGGGTGGATGGCCTAGTGGGCCCAAGCCATTGTTTAAAATTGCACAATATGCGGCTCGCCTTTGTGCAATTCCAATAAAAAATGCCTCGATGCTTACGCCTTGAGTTTTTTTTATGAGGCTTGCGCCTCAACTTGGTTGAGGCCCGCCTCGCCTCACTGGCATGAGGCTTACGCCTCACGCTATATATATAACTTACATAAATCTTGAAGTAAATGCCCGACATTGGACTCTATAGGAGAGGAGGAAGGGGAGAGAGCAGTTTATCATAATGATGATTCAAATGAAGAACCCCTTAGTGATGACAGTGTTGATGACTTATGAGTTCTTATGTGATATGTCATTGCTATTTATTTTTGGAATTTGAATTATATGTTAATGAAAAGAATACTGTAAACAGCAGTTCTGTTCTCTATTTTCACCAATTGTGGTTAGATTTGCTTGCGAACTCAAGTATTTCCTATCAGTGTTCTATACTGTTTTTTATTATCTTGATGGGTTTGGTTATTCTTGCAAGTGTTTCAATTCAGCTATGTTCCGATTTCTAAGTTTAGTATTTTTGATCCACTGTTCCTATCCAACCACTGATTCTAGAAGTTTTCTGTTGTTGACTTTTTTTTGTTGCTTATTAATTTTAACTAGAGTCGAGCCTTTGTTGGTGCAGTTCGTAGTTTTGGTCTCTGCACTATGGTGGAGATTGGGTTCTTGGATGAATGAACTGCCTTTTTGATGTGAAACAACATGCGATGGAAACAAGAACTGCTTGGAGATTTTAATATAAGATTTTAAAGCTTTGCTAGTTATAGAATTAATGCTTACCCAAGTTAGGTTTTCAGAATTATCAATTCGAAATTAAGTAAGTCATGCGGTTATAACTAGATTAACGGGACAATATCAAATTGACAACATAGAATTAAAGAGTAATGCTATGAGGAGAAACAATAATCCACAATTAACAAATAGAACTTTTCACCTTGGGTCTCTCACTCACTCTCTTGTTGGTGGCACTTTTAATGGAGGAAGATTGAGAGCAACCGAGCGATGCCACTAGGAGACACATGTTGCACAAAAGCGTAGCCCGTTGGAGCGGTAGCTGGTGGCGGGTAGTCCATGGGATGATTAGTGAGCATCCAACGTCTTATCTGTTCTTCCTTTATCATCAAAGACGAAACCGTGGTTGATGTCGGGGTGGCGGCTTGGTGAGGTGGAGAGTTGGGGAGCTAATGATCATCCTCAATTTGAATTTCCCTTAGACAGAGGAGGGAAATTAATTGAGAATTCCAATTAATTCCATGAGAGGCCAGTAGTTTTCAGAGAAAATAAGGGATTAATTAGATTGGGATTAATAGCAGGTGAGAGGATTTGGCCTCTATGCTTGGCTGGCCATTTAAAAAAAAAAGGGTTAGGAATTGTGAGCAAGTGGGGCCCATGCACTAGTCTACTAATTAAATAAAGCTGAATTTATTCTCGGATTTCTGAGAGGAGGCGTTTCCAAAATAGGGAAGTTATCAAATTTGAATTGCTCATTCAAATTAGACCCAATTAATATTGGAGCCACAAATCAAGGAGCTAATTTGGGAAGTATTGATGCAGCAATTTGAATTTCAAATTGGAATTGAAATCCAATAAAGAGGATTGCCTAAAATCAGGAATTAATTTTGGCAAGTGGGTAACAGCTCTTGGTGAATTTGAATTTCAAATTCAAAACCCAAGAGGGGCCGGCTGGTAGAGAGGTGGAGGGGGAAGGAGGCGGCTGCAGGGGGGAGGACACCGGCGGGCTGGGGAAGGGCTGGCTGGTGGTTGCTGGCCGGCGGTTGGGGCTGTAGGCCGGCGACCTAGGCAATCCAGGGAGGGGGCGGCGGCAAGAGCAAGGGAGGGAAGAGTGTGGGGTGAAAATTCTTGGGATCCAAAACATGAAAATCCAATCTCCCACTAGTGGCTTCAATCCATATCTCTACAACAAGAATTGATCAAGAGAACTAAAGAAAACAAAAAACAAGGAAAACCTAGAACTCACAAAGAGATCTAGCTTCTCCTACGAACTCACTAAGAGATCGAGGAGGGTGAACTCACAAAGAGATCATAAGTGGAAAATTTTTTATTCATAAAAAAACTAAACTATTACATAAGAAAGGGCCATATAAATAGGCCTCAAAAATGACAAGAAAGCAAAAGACTAAAATGCCCCTCGGGCTACAATAAATACCCATAAGGGCAAAAATGGAAAAACATAAAAATCAAATAAACTACTATATAAAATGACTCAAAATAAAACTCATGATCGTGCCCGTTGATCTTTGGCGTCTCCTGATGGTACATGTGTCGAAATCTCTGACGATGTCCTCATCATTCTCCCCAGGTGGGAGAAAACTCGACCCCGTCGAGTAAGCATCTATAGAGCTCTCGTACCACTCTAGTAAGTCGGGGTCCACTCGCTGCAGCTCGTCACGATCGACCCATGTGTTCTCCGTCTCCGGTTTCCCTGCCCACTGAACTAGATACCTTTGTTGACCATCATCTCTAGTGGAAATTTGAGTTCATCACTCAGTATTGTCTCAATCTTCTCTGTATTGGGTAAATTAGGCAATTTTGGGGGTGGAGTTAGGCTGGGGATCTCACCAGGTGGGTTCACACAAGGCTCATTATTTCGTGGAATAGGAGGGTTACACTCTGGACCTTCGAAGGTTACAAGATCTTCAATGTTAATATATGATTAATGTTAAAACCTTCAGGAAGGTCTAACACATAAGCATTACTATTTAAATCTTTTTGCTGTTTATTTGAACGGTCCAACGCTTCTAGCATATAACTTTATAACGGTCCCTTGTGGGAACCGCTCCGGACGAATCCGAACCAATACAAAATCTCTAATATCAAATTCTTTGAACCGTCTCTTGAGATCGACAGTAAGTTTATAACTGGCATTGCTTTGGTTATTCTTTTTATTAATATCCTTCTGTAGTTCTTGAAGATGAGATGCAAATGTGGATGCAAGAGACTTGGTGCGCATGATGGATGACAAGAATAATGAGCTTACAAACTAGAGTTTTAAACATATATAAATCAGGAAGACAACAGACTACAACACAACATATGAACTCACACGAACACGGTTAAAAAAATAAACGCGGAAGAGTCACTAAATGAGGGGATCTAAAGTGTTCAGGTCTAAGGGAACTGGTTTAGGGGGAGCAATGAAGACATCCTTAGCTACCACGATACTTCTATAAGAAGTTTCAGTTAAGGTCGTAGGTTGTCTCCTAGGGTCAACTGTGTCATCTTGTAAATTCATCCCACTAGGAGAGAGATTGTCCTTAACAGGGAGGGACAAGAACATAGTAGGCAAAACAAATGAATTATGAATAAGGTAAGATGATGGCTCCTGACTTATAGCCATAAGGGGATAGCCAAACGAGTCACCAGTAGGTATGAGACTTAAGAAATTGGGTATGGTATCCATACCAGAAGTGGGCACGACAGTTAAAGTTGTGACATGAAAGTATGGGCTAAGACTTTCTCTCACATTAAAGTCGGTACGAGGAGTGGTTAGATAAGCCCAATCACGAAAGTCACACTCTTTAAAATGTAAATCTAGATGAGTGATTCCTACAATAGACTCCAATAAAATAAGATGAGACCCATTATTCAAGTTAGACTCAGAAACTTTCAGAATCAAATCACTGTCTTCCGAACTTATATTTCTATCATCAATAGAATCAGATTTGGGTATAACCTTAAGATTGACAGGCTCGAGGTTAGTTAAATTGGGACTCACATCAGGTAGTAAATTCAATTTAACCACTTCTGACTCGAGATCATTATCATCAAGATTATCTAAAGTCAACTTAGTAGGGGTTACAGCTAAGTCAGGATCTTCCAAATTTAAATTTAATGTGTTCAAAGTCAGATTGGCTTCTTTCAAGATCACATTACTATCATCCAGGCATACTTTATTCAAAGAGTTATCCTCGAGGAGACTAGGATCGGGGTGGGCTAAGGTGTCGACGTTTAAAGGTTCTAATTTTCCTAGCTCAGGATTTAAGTCATGCTGCGAGTCTGATTCATTCACTTTTATTTCATCCTCAAAGAATTCTTCGTCATTAGTGATATCACTAGCATCCACGAAATGAATGCACTCAGTCTCAGGTTCAGGGAACCTCTTCTTCTTAATGTTTTCCTTTATTATAATCATACTTGCAGGGTCAAGGACTGGGGAGGCTAAAGGTTGACTGGGATGGCTAGAAGTAGGTCCAAGTGGGGAGTCATAAGAGATTGGTCTAACTGAAGACCCAGTAGAGGGTCGGCCTTTAAGTTTTGGAGAGGACCTACTAGGTGGGGCAGCAACCCTGATGTTACTAAAGGATGGGTGATCATAAGTAGGGGAAATGTATTTTAATCCAAGTTCTCGTTTCATGTTTTTCCAATCGGAGGTGGGGTACTCGCCACGAGACTCTTTATGATCTTCCATCCTCATCCAAAATTGGAGAGCATTACCGCTCAGGTGTGACCTAGCAATGCTAAACTGGCGAGAATTAGGGATTTCATGCGATTCAAAATAGTCCTCTAATTGTCTAACCCATTCCCTAAAATAGTAAGGGTCCAAAGAACCATCAAAGGTAGGCAGACGATAAGGTGGCTCAAAGTGAGGTCGTTGTGGCTTAAACTCGGATATAGGTTGAAAAGCAGAGTGGGACACATAATTCGAGTGGGGATAGTCAACAGGTTTCTCCGTCATAATTCTAGTCATAGTGCCCACTAGGTTAACGATGTCATCTAAACTCTTTTGGAGTCTTATCGGATCCATTGGAAAGTGTCGAGTGAAACCTAATGAAAATTGGGTGCAAGGTACCACACTCTACAAAGGGAAAACACCATTTTGACTTGCTAAAGGTGCAGGAAAATACTGGACAGCAAGCTACAAAGGTGGTTTAAGAAATCTAGGCAGTTAGGAAGGTGGTAAAGTTAAGGACAGCACCTAAACTCGAAGAAAACAAGCTTCTCACTTCTCTAAACGGTGCAGTTTTTGAGTGGACAGCAAATTACAGCAGTGGGAGAAGTTGTCCAAGCATTTAGGTTAACTTCTAGGGTGAGGACAGCACTTATAACTAAGTTAAACTCACTAGAAACCCTCTAGATGATGCAGGAAATGAAAGGACAGCAATCTACCACAAGGACCTAGGTTGCCTAAGTGTTACGTGTGGGTTTTATAGTGTGGACAGCAATGTAATACATACTTAGACTCAAATTAAAGTGCTGGAATTTTCAGGACAGCAGGTTTTATGGCTAGAGCTAAGCACCCTAATCAATTAGAGGTGTTGTAGTGATAAAGACAGCCCCTAGACAATCAATTAAGCTTGCTTACAAAGATGAAGCCATGCAGGAATTTCGACTACAGCAGTGAAAACAGTGAAAATGTCCTATCTACGCATTGATATGCATGCAAATTTCAAACCACAATGAGAAACTAGACCCTAGGATGCATCTAACACAAGTAAAGCATGCTAGCCATGCTCTGATACCAAGATGATGTGAAACAACATGCGATGGAAACAAGAACTGCTTGGAGATTTTAATATAAGATTTTAAAGCTTTGCTAGTTATAGAATTAATGCTTACCCAAGTTAGGTTTTCAGAATTATCAATTCGAAATTAAGTAAGGCATGCGGTTATAACTAGATTAACGGGACAATATCAAATTGACAACATAGAATTAAAGAGTAATGCTATGGGGAGAAACAATAATCCACAATTAACAAATAGAACTTTTCACCTTGGGTCTCTCACTCACTCTCTTGTTGGTGGCACTTTTAATGGAGGAAGATTGAGAGCAACCAAGCGATGCCACTAGGAGACACATGGCGCACAAAAGCGTAGTCCGTTGGAGCGGTAGCCGGTGGCGGGTAGTCCATGGGATGATTAGTGAGCATCCAACGTCTTATCTGTTCTTCCTTTATCATCAAAGACGAAACCGTGGTTGATGTCGGGGTGGCGGCTTGGTGAGGTGGAGAGTTGGGGAGCTAATGATCATCCTCAATTTGAATTTTCCTTAGACAGAGGAGGGAAATTAATTGAGAATTCCAATTAATTCCATGAGAGGCCAGTAGTTTTCAGAGAAAATAAGGGATTAATTAGATTGGGATTAATAGCAGGTGAGAGGATTTGGCCTCTATGCTTGGCTGGCCATTTAAAAAAAAAAGGGTTAGGAATTGTGAGCAAGTGGGGCCCATGCACTAGTCTACTAATTAAATAAAGCTGAATTTATTCTCGGATTTCTGAGAGGAGGCGTTTCCAAAATAGGGAAGTTATCAAATTTGAATTGCTCATTCAAATTAGACCCAATTAATATTGGAGCCACAAATCAAGGAGCTAATTTGGGAAGTATTTATGCAGCAATTTGAATTTCAAATTGGAATTGAAATCCAATAAAGAGGATTGCCTAAAATCAGGAATTAATTTTGGCAAGTGGGTAACAGCTCTTGGTGAATTTGAATTTCAAATTCAAAACCTAAGAGGGGCCGGCGGGTAGAGAGGTGGAGGGGGAAGGAGGCGGCTGCAGGGGGGAGGAGACCGGCGGGCTGGGGAAGGGCTGGCTGGTGGCTGCTGGCCGGCGGTTGGGGCTGCAGGCCGGCGGCCTGGAGAACTAAAGAAAATGAAAAACAAGGAAAACCTAGAACTCACAAAGAGATCTAGCTTCTCCTACAAACTCACTAAGAGATCGATGAGGGTGAACTCACAGAGAGATCATAAGTGGCAAATTTTTTATTCATCAAAAACTAAACTATTATATAAGAAAGGGCCATATAAATAGGCCTCAGAATGACAAGAAAGCAAAAGACTAAAATGCCCCTCGGGCTACAATAACGACCCAAATACCCATAAGGGCAAAAACGGAAAAACATAAAAATCAAATAAACTACTACATAAAATGACTCAAAATAAAACTCATGATCGTGGCCGTTGATCTCCGGCATCTCCTGATGGTACATGTGTCGAAATCTCTGACGATGTCCTCATCACTTTTACAAGTGTTGTTGGAATTGTGGTATTGAGTTCCTTTCTGCTGCTATCTATGATCCCTTTTCTTTTTTAATTTTATGTAGGAGACACTTCGACCTGTATAGTTTAATCTATGGTTGAATAAAGTTTTATTTTTCTCTTTGTAGTTGTGTGTGCTGTTGGATGTTGATTTTTTTAGCGTGTTGTAAATTTTGACAATTTTTGGAGGAGGATTCTCCTTGTAACGTCTTGGAGCATGGATTCACACTTCAGTGATATCTTTACTTTGTGTTGTTTTTTTCTTATTTGTTTGAGTGAGTTGACCGTTTCTTTGTTATTTGTTTGTGAGTGTGATTGAGATTTGGTCAGTTACAGGCCCGTTTTTGTTTTATGGTTGTGCATCTTAATTGATATGGAATGATATTTTTTCCAAAAAATTTCTCTTAGAATTTCATATTTTATATTATCACTTAAAATGAATATCTGCATCGAAAGCAATTAATATTTACCTGAATAAAAAATTGGAAAAATGTGAATTTTGATCTTTTATATGTTTCATTGGCATTGGTGAACCCTAAAACCTGTAAGTCTTGTGTCATCCACTCAGCTCTTGATGATATCATTAAACTCAGATCGCTGGTTGGGGCTATCTTGTGGGTAACGAAGTTGAATTGAATATTTTGTAATGATGAACAATACCCAAATGGCTAAAATGCTTAAATTTCAAAAAAAAAAAGAAAATAATTATAAATTCCTTTTAATATCTGAAAAATTATTGGTTGATTTGTTGAAGTACGAATTCTGATGCGTTTGTGGCCTTGGTTGATATGAATTTCATGTCCATAATTCATTATCTTGTTTCGGTATGGTTACTGCAGCTTGTATTTTTAAGGGTTTTTTTTGTTAATGTTGTTTATTGTGTAAATATAGCTAAAACTAGTGATCCTAATACCGTTGTTCATTTGATTTTGTTTCCATATTTATATTTGACCAAAACACTTGGCTTCATAAGGGTACAATTTTTTTCACATATACAGTCATTTTCATCGTTTTCTTTTTTGGTTTAATTTGCCCCTTTCTTTTATACTGCAGTAACTGGCCTGCATTTGTTCCGGTACATGATCCTTCTCGAAAGGCATATATCGGGATTCAGAATATGGGTACGACCTTTACTCGAAGGTTTGATTCTGACAGAATCGGCAGCCAAGTTCCGGTTAGGCTTTTGCACTTGGAGGGGCTCTACGAGCTATTTGTCTCAAAATTTGTGAGTGCTTATTTAAAATGTTATTTCGTGTCTTTTTGTCCACTCATTAGTGAAGGATGGAGGCTTTTCCTTTTGTTGAAACAGTTTAAAAGTTTTTGTACAACGGTACTTGAGATATTTATGTGCATATTGACTTTTCTCTGGAATTATTATGTATTGATCAGCTTATAGATATTTGGATCTTTGTCATTCACACGAAAAGAGATAAAACTAATTTATATTCACCTCCTATCACTGTCAATCATATCACGAAAGAATTTCAACAAATGAAAAACTATTGTTTTTTATTATAAAACAATATATTATCATTTTTTTCCTCTTTCTTTCTCTTATATTATCTAAACTTTACTATTAAAATAAACTGCACCAAGTAGAGTCACAATTAAAGACGTGGCTTATAAATTTCCATAATTCAAGTTTAACTTCAACTCCCTTCCTAGTCTTATCACCTAGAAGAATATCATAAAAAAAAAGCATACACCATGTTACAACTTATTGCAAATGTCTAAAGATTTTTGTCACAGAAGATAAGATTAGAGAGAGTCGCCTTAAGATGGTTTCGTCACATAAAATGGTATCCTTCTGATCATTCATTTAGGAGAGTAGATGTATTACATTTGGCTTATGTTAAGAAAGGTAGAGGTCAAGGTTTTAAAAGACGAAATCGGGAATCGAGGCGTTTTTTCTAAAAGAGGCGAGACGTAAGCCTCGAGGCGGATCGAGGTGTAAGCCTCAAAACAATTAAAATAAATTAATTTAAAATTATAAATAATTGCAAAAAATAACAAAATATTATGTCAACTATAAATTTGAAGATTTATTTCAAGATAATATTACTAGAATACAAGATTTAAAATAAACTCACTTAAAAATAAAACATCCCCTTTGGATCAAGACCCAAAGCAGGCTCATCATTACTTTGATTATCTTCAGAAGAATCTTCATAATTAATGTCAAAGTCATCCTCAAACTCTTCTTCATCTATAACTTTTTTTCCTTTATCTCATGTATCAGTTAATATTTCATTAGCTAAAATGAAACAATAGTAACATATAAAATAATTTATTATATTTAAGAATACCTTTGAATTTTTTTTGAAGCTTCAATGTCACTTTGTTTCTTTCTTTTATATACTTGGGTAGTTGTTTCATTGTCTTTTTCATTGACATAAATTTCTTCTTCTGCTTCAACTTCAAAAATATCAGCATTCTTAGGAGTAACCCATTTATCATCAGATTGTAACTCATCAACAAGCAAAGGGTCAATTTCATTCTCAATATTTCCTTGATTCTGCAATTTAAGATGTCTATCTCTCAGTTTTTTTGTTAAACATAACATAAATTAGTTTGTTCATTCGATCTGCCGCCAATCGATTTCTTCTCTTTGTATATTTGATTGAAGATGCTCCAATTACGCTTGCATGCAGAAGCCGAACACGTTAGGCTAAGAACTTTAACTGCAAAAGCTTTCAATTCAGGAATATCATTTCCAAACTGAGCCCACAAACATTCTACATGAAGACAAACATAATATTTTATGAATATTGGTTGAAGTAGAAGACTCAAACATAAATATTAACATTAAAATTATAAATACTTAAACTATAAACATACCAAGAGATCATATTTTATAGTATGCTTGTGCTGCTCTAAATCCAAACATTCTCTTCTTCAAATGAAAATCCTCAAGTTGATCATTCACTTTGAGGTAGTCTTCTTCAGAAATGAGTCTGTCCATACATGCATACAAATCAGTTTTCACCCTTTGTCAACTTGAAAATTCTTATCATAATAAAATTGGGGGTTTAAATTGTATGCAGTAGCATGTAAGTGTTGGTATAATTGTCGATCACACTTTTCATCTATAATATCTCATATTTCTTTGTAGGCACTTTGTTGACCTCCTAATTCTTTTGCAATGTCTTCTTTAGCCCTATTCATTGCTTCATAAATAAATCTCATAGCCGGGGCCCTCTCACCATCAACCATTCTAAGCACCTTTACTAATGGTACTGTTGTCTTCAAAGCATAATTTGTACTGCGCCAAAATGAATCGTCTTTCATAACAATCTTTTTAACTTGTTTTCCTTCTTGTTTTTTGGCCCATGAACTTTTATCCCACTCTTCAGAAGCAAACATTGCTTCCAAAGATTGTTTTAACTTCTTGAATCTCTGCAATATTAAATATGCATTAGCAAATCTTGTAACAACAGGTCTAATAATTTCCTTGTCAGTGAATTTTCTTATCAAGCTGAGTACCCAAGAATGATTGTATATAAACTTACTACGAATTTAGCCTTCAATATGGTTTATTTATGTTGAGGCAACTGTCCCAACCTCTCAAGCATTAAGTCAATACAATGTGCAGCACAAGGAGTCTAGTAAAGGTGAGACATCTTCTCCATTAACATTCTCCCTGCAGCTTTGTATGCACTTGCATTATCAGTAACAACCTGTACTACTAAGGCATCTCCCACTTCCTCCACAACTTCATCCAACATTTCAAACAATAATTGTGCATCCTTTACAAAGCTTGAAGCATCTACTGATTTGAGAAAAGCTGTTCCATATGGATTGTTGACCAAGAAATTAATAATACTTCTATGTCGAATATCTGACCAACCATCTGACATTATTGTCACTCTTGTCTCAATTCAAGTATTCTTAACATCATCCATCATTTTTGAAGTGTCTTAACATCCTCATTCAACATTCAAGTCCTCATCTCATACATGCTTGGAAGTTGTAGTCCTCTTCCATAGCTTCCAATAAATCGTAACATATTGATCCATGACGGACTCCTAACAACATTAAATGGAATTCCATTTACATAGATGAATCTGGCGATATCCAAACAAACTTTGTTCCTGAGTTTTTTTGTAGCTATAGGAGGCTGAATATCATGAGTATTTTTGTTTTCCTTGTTATCAATATTTAGCATAAATCTATCCATGGGCCCCCGACTGCCTCGGTCAGAAGAAACTAGATGGCTTCCAGTACTGGAACCTTCATGCTGTGATCTATAGTAAGAAGGTAAAATCTCTCATTCTTCTCCTTCCTCCATTCTCCTTCTTTTTCTTCTTCCTTCCCTCTTCTTCTCCTTCTCCATTTTCTTACTTCCCTCTTCATCCCTCCATATTTCTCATCATTTTCTTCTATTTTTCTCCTCTCCTCTCTTCCCTTTCCTCTCCATCATCTTCTTCTTCCTACAACCTCTATTTCTCTAAACCTACAAAAAACCCTAAACCCTAATTTTTATTTCTCTACATCCACTCATCAAACCATCCATACTCTTCACAAAAAACATTTCCCTACACCTTCTACACCCTCAAAAAAAAAAAAAAAAAAAAAATCCATCATCCCTCATTTTCTCTCTAACCTAGAGAGAAAATTTTCTCTCTAGAACAAGAAAGAAATTTCTTCATGAATGGCTCCCTTTCCATCCCAAACATCTCTCCTCTCCACCATGCCTCCAAATTCCCTTCCTAGAGAGAGAAAAAAATTACACTCTTTCTCTCTCCAAAATTGAGAAGAGAGGAATTTTCTCTCTAAACCTCTCCACACTTCCTTACACCTCCTAAACCCCTCTCCATGCAAAGCCCCATCAAATCCTCTCTCTTCCTCTCTTTCTCTCTCTAGAAAGAGAGCCCACTCTCTCTCTCTCTCTCTCTCCAAAATTGAGAAGAGTGGGATTTTCTCTCTCTAAACCTCTTCCTCATTTTCCTACACCTCCTACGCCCTTTCCACCAAAAATATTTTCCTTCCCTCTCCTTCCCTCTCTTTCTCTCTCTAGAAAGAGAGCTCTCTCTCTAGCCTTTGCTTTCAAATAAAAAATGGCATATTTGATTAATTAAATTGCACAAATAATTAAAAAAAATTTAAATTGTGCATCGCAGGTTTCCCACCGTCCCCGCCATTCACCGTTGTCGTCTCAATTACTGCACACCTGAGGTAAAATGCCCGACACTAGTATTTTCTATTTCTATGCATGAAATAAGTACTTGTGACCACTTTTGTTATCGAGCGAAGAAACTTAAGTACCCGTGACCGCTCCTATCAGCGAGCGGGGAAATTCGTATGCATGAAATATAAGTACCCGTGACGCTTTTTTTAGCAAACAGAGAAATTTGTTATGTGTAGAAGAATTATTTAATTAAGTACCTATCATTGCTTTTAGACGGGAAAAATATTGTGCTTTAAACATGTTACTTGAAGATCCCGTGACCGCTTTTGTTAGCGAGCGGGAAATGAGACTGCGGCCGCGGTGTCATTTAACACTTACTGTGACTGCCTTTCTTGGCAGGCAGGAAGGTCTTACACACTCCGATGCATCCCCCTACGCGGGGACGACGCCAGAGTGTTGTCGAATTTTTCAACAATAACCCATGACTTAGAAAATTTCAGAAAGATTTAAAATTTACCTAAAATTCTAAGTAAAAAAAAAATAAAACACACGACACCCTTAGCTCCCGACACTGGAAAACAAATATAAAAGAAATACAAATCAATGTGAAATGCAATATACATTGAGTCTTCAAGGGAATTAATTGTTCGCGAGTAGGTAGGAATCAAGCCTTTTCCTCCTAACTCCTGACTTGCACACCTAAATCTCTCACCAAAAGCTTCTTACAGCAATGAGATGGGAAGAAATGAATTGAAACCCCCTCCTATTTATAACATTGAACTCGAATTATTAGCGGGCCCCACCAGCCTAGGATCCTCTTGCTACAAAACAGGGAAGGCACACCTGTGGGCCCCACGAGCCTAGGATCCCTTGCTAAAAGACAGGGAAGGTACACATGCGAGCCCCACCAGCTTAGAATCCTAAGATGCTGTTTCGAGGCTTTAGCCTTGGATTCATATTCGAGTATTTACCAATAAGTGAAATACGAGCGTAAATACACGCTGATACAGTTGGTAATTATGTTAAAAAAAGGGGAGGGGGTAAAAGTAAAAGTAAAAAAAAAAATTATCTTTCCTACAAAATGCTTTTGTGATCATCGTAAACACATAGGAATCCCCACACATCCTCGGTAATTTTCCGATTGAACCTTTTGTGATAAAAAATATACGTCACATTGCAATTCACGGGTGCTCTAAGTGGTGTGCGCGCCAGCTGTTAAAGTTAGGCGGTTCGTACATCCCGTGAATATATATCTTCAAAAAGAGACAAAATAGCGCACTCTTATGTGTCACGGGTTGTACGACCCTTTATTAAAGTAGGCACATCACGTAAAACCATTGAAAAGAGTGTCGCCTACGAGCTGAAGAATTTAATAGGTGACATGAGATGAACTCAAACATATAAGACACAACAAGCAATAAATATAAATGTCTGCGGGGTTGTAGGAGACCCGTCATGTGTGCAAAATGTCATATATGCACAAAAATTTATATGAGTACAATGAATGTGAACACTTACGATCTGCCGAGGAAGACTACACCCAATGTATTGATCACAAGCAAAATGTCAAATAACTATGACGAATGCAAATACTACAAACTGTCATAAAGGACCCGTCATGTCCTCAGAGTGCTACCCTCAAATAAATAAAGAAGAACTTCAACAAGGTCAAGCTCCTATGAGCCAAAAGCAGGAGATTCGTTAGTGCACTACAACCTATCTGCACAAATCATGCAAGTAGTGCACGACAATCTACCTATGCAAAGCAGCGAATAACTCAATCCAGAAGCTGCTATGCCCTGCCACCAGATCTGCAACCTTCGTACAAGCAGACAGAAGGCGTCAACAAAGTCTGAAATAAATGCCCCTGCACATGCACCGTAGCTTTTATACACATAGGTACACAAAGGGGTATTTTAAATCAATGAAATTCTAAAACACCCTCATGGGCCTCGTCGAGCGTGTTATTGGTACACACGTGACGCCTAGGGATGCTGCGCGGGTTAATAAGTGAATTCAAGTTCGAACCCGATCCTTCTATATGGATCAATAGGAGTCGACAAGGTTCGAACCAATAAAGAAGTATACGGTCGCAACGACAAGTATATTTGTTTTATTGCATTCATATTAAGACTTCAAGGTCTTTAACAATGAGAATTCACTCATAAGGGCACAAAGCCTACGAGAAACCCGATCTTCGGTCAACAGCTCGGCCGAGTCGACAAGTTTATCCATAAAATACAAATATTTTCAAGTGAAAATGATCTCATATACCCCGATGATGGCCGTGTTGAATGTGAATCTCAAACGGAGGGGTTAATCTCTCAGATATTTCAAAATGATCGAAAATCCAAAACTCCACAAGTTCTAAAATTCAAGATATTTAAATTTGAAACCAATCATCAAAACACTTAAAGCAAAATCCATCCACCCTCCGCAACAGTTTGTCGGGGTGGACAAATTAAAATTTATTTCAGCTCACAAAGAGCCAAATGCCTAGTCGAAGATATCACTAGGATCCATTCTCAAACAATATCCTACCAGTAAGGTCGTGGTACGTATCCTCTAAGCGGCAATTTCGCCGCCAAATGACACTGCAGATAAACGGTTATGACCCGGGGACCTCTGAACTGAGTGGTTTTGCCACCAAATGGCACTACAAATACCGGTTATGATCAATGCCAATACGCTCCTTAATAGCATCAAATCATTGAGATATGAATCAATATGATATATCGATAGGGCACAAAACCCTCTGTTAGCTAAGATGGATTCAAATTTGTTCCCTTAGACAAATATTCACCCCAGGTCTACAAGGTCCCTTGAACGAAGCAACCATGGTTGCCGACAAGTATCCTTCTGTCAGGTTTGGTCAACTACCTCCTCTGACTAAGTAGATTAGGGACCACAATAGCCCGGGATGACGGAACCATAGGATCTTGATCGTGTCTATCATCCATTCCCCCACCATCCGCTTTAAGTGCAAGATGGTAAAGTTTCTATTTTAAATATCAAATTTTCCAATCTCCAAATTTTCCAAAAATTCTTAAATCCTAATCCCATTGCTGCTACTATATGCCAGATAACACGTATCTCTACGTGTATGATTGATGACTATCCTTAATCGAAAGTTCTCTCTCGTTATCGGGAGGGGGTAATTAACTATAGGGGCTTGCGCCTATAGGAAACCAGAACTCAGATCATAAAGTCCTCGCAAAATGAGGGCGAAATCTCTGGGTAGTGTCTTATCTACAAACCCATATGCCTTCCAAAATTTACACCGGAACTTATTCCGTTAAAACTCCCTCGCCAAAGCAAAAGCACAAAAGCACAAATAACGCGTCGGTGAGGCCGGGGCCGAATTTTCGGAGCCCACAGTACCTAACGGTACCAAGCATGTACTGGTCGGTATCGAGCATATACTGCTCGGTACCGAGTGATACTAGCTCGGTACCGAGCGATACTGGCTCGGTACCGAGCGATACTGGCTCGGTACCGAGCATATATTTGCTCGGTACCAAGCCAGTACCGCTCGGTACCGAGCATGTACCTCTCAGTACAGAGCATATACTTGCTCGGTACCGAGCGGTACTTAGCAATACCTAGCAGTACCGAGCATGTACTGAGCGGACGAATGAAAGAAAGCCGAATCAGGAGTTATTCAAGCTTTCGTTACTGCATGTCAAAGTCAAGGCCCACAACACCTCTCACATGCTCTTTCGACCTAATCGAGGACTGAACGTTTCCTGCACTCACAACTTCGGCTTCATTTCCTGCTTTCGAAACCGTTATTGCTTTCGGCTTCGTTTCCTGCATCGTCTCCTTCCGACTTCGTCTCCTGCACTCACGGTTTCGTCTCCTTCCCTCACGGCTTCGTCTTTTTCCCTCACGGCTTTGCCTCCAGTTCGTCTTTCAATTCTCACAGGAAGCCCTAATCCTATACGCGAATACGTGAACACGAATCAGCTGCATCGTATTTACATATATACTGAAGAAAAAATTTTGAAGCGGTGCCTCGTACTGCCTTGAGACATTACGCTCTAATGCGTACGCCTCGTGCGAAAAATATCGTAGGCTTCGCTGGATGGTTCGAGGCGTAAGTCTCGATACGCATGACTTCTGCCTCGACTTGAGGTGCGACTCAATGCGGACGCCTCGTTCGCTTTTTTAATGGTTGGTAGAGGTAGACCTAAAAAGTCTTGGTTAGAAAATATTAGAAATGATATTTTTTTATCAGATTTAAATGAGAATTTGACTCTTAATAGGACAATGGAGAAAAAGAATTCGTATACCTGCCCCCATGTAGTGGGATAAAGTCTTGTTGTTGTTGTTGTATGATTGAGGTTGAAATATTTTGATCTATTGAAGTTAAATCTAAAAAAAAATATTTAAAATGCCTAAAAATAATTTCTTCTATTGGCTCCTCAAATAAGAATGGCATGATAGTTGATATATTTAAATATATTCTATTTGGACTTGCAACGCAGTGTCCTTTTTTCTAGTTATTATCTGATGTACATGCTGATCAAGTTTTGAAGAGATGAACCAATAAATTATAATTGGAAACTTAACAAATGAACTGGAGGGAATGTAGATAGCATGATGCTTCACTTCAATTTGTTCAATATTAAAAGTATGGACAACACGCATTTATTCTGGAGCAAAATAACTTTTCATCAGATAGTCCTAACGATGTCATAGAAGGTTCAGGCGAAGCTTTTATATGGGCTATTAGTAGAACTTCTGGCGTAGCTTACAAATTCTAAATGTTTTGGATTTTTGTTTCCTCAGGCCTTATCTGCCGTAGATTTCTCTACGAATTGTTTCAGAGTTCGTTCTACAATGAGACTAACCTACAGAACTCCATATGCTGATGATGATGCTGAGAGTCAGGATGACATTAACAGAGAAAGAAAAGGAGATGCAATTGAGTTTAATCATATTAAGAAACAATGGGATGATGATTGTCCTTGGGCAGAGTGGTATTCTTCTGAGGATCCTATTAAAGGTATTACATTTTTTTTCTGCTTGAAACTCTTACTAACAGCCTTTTTTTACTCTATGCATCTATCTGATTATTGTTCACCATGTTTCAAGTACATGGCATCACTTTGACCCACTAAAAAGAAAATTACATGCATCCTTGGATGTTTTATTGTTGTAGAACTCAAGATAACTGCTAGGTCTAAAAGTTTGAAAAAAGCCCTTGCAATTTGACACTTGGGCACAAGCAATCATATTAATTTTGTAAAGTCCTAACCTCCAAGTTTTCGTCGTCGTAAACATATTTAAAATAAAAATGTTTGAATTGATTGGGGCTGACATGAGAATGAGGTTTGTTTTTGTTTTGTGTAAAGAGGGAGTGGATGCACTAACAACGATGTGAGGAGTGTGTAAGGCATACTTTGGTTTAATATAAAATTTTGGAGGCTTAAAATTAAGTTTTTTTACAAAATGTAATTACGTCGAGTATTTATATAGATTCAAATGTTAGGCTATTAAAAAATTATTGGCCATGGCCATAAAGTTGCACATGCCAAAATTAGAGTGTTAATGAATGTTTGGACTTGGATGGCTTGTTCACGCACAACAAAGGGCAATGATGCATAGATAATAATGTAAAAGAATTAAAAAGACAAATGGTAGTTTGACGAGTAATGGAAGAGAAGTTGTGCAAGAAGATTTATAAAAGATAGATTGACACCTCAAACAACCCTAAATTAGAAAGGAATGGAGAAAGATGATTTATAGGATTGACCTGATATAATTGTGACAAATTAATGATAGTGATGTGTTGAATATTTGAAAGTCAGTCAGGAAATTTATTTTAGAAAAAAATATATTTTTTTGGAAAGATAGATTATGATCTTATAACACTGGCGTTGCCAGGTCCTAAGTCCTGGATGAGAAAAGTGGAGGGTTGCGTTAGGTAGTTGACAACCAGCATAAAACTTGCCGAATATTAATGACATGAATCCTTTAAGAAATTGTGTTAATGCTAGGGCGTCCCCTGGAAGTGACACGTTGTATGACCTGAATACAATGACAAGTATGCAAGGGTCGTTGCATCGGCGCCTGGGTGCAGTGTTAAATAGGCAATGATTCCCACATCAAGGACGAACGTGGGCAAATAAGCTAGTCCATGATACTAAAAAAATATTAAACTAAAATTAAGATAGGAACATGGAATATAGGTTCAATTACACCAAAATTAATAGAATTAATATATATTATTATTATTGATAGGAAGTTAAATATTTTGTGCATTCAGGAAACTAAATGGGTTGGAGAAAAGGTTAGGGAAATGATAGTTTAGAATTTAAACTTTGGTATTCGGATAAGAGTTATACTAGAAATGGTGTTGGTGTTATTATAAATAAAAGTTTGAAGGATAATGTTATAAAAATTAATAGGATTTGAGATAAAATTATAGCTTTAAAGATTGTTATTGATGCTAAGATTGTTAATATTATAAGTGATTATGCTCCTCAAGTAGGTGTGGATATGAGGTCTAAATTAAATTTTTGGAATGAGTTGACTCCCCTTTGCCTACATCAAGATGTGCTTGGAATATCAAAGGGAAAAGTTCCTAATAGTAAAAATAGTTGGTGGTGGAATCCAAATGTGCAAGAAAAGATTAAAAATAAGAAGATTTGTTACAAAAATTGGAGGGTGTAAAAGCTGTTGGACATGATGATATTCTAATAGAGGTGTGGAAGTGCTTAGGAGAAGAAGGAATTTCTTGGCTTACTAAACTTTTTAATTCTTTTTTGAAAACTAAAAAGATGCCAGATGAGTGGAGAATGAGTGTGTTAATTCATATTTTTAAGAATAAAGGTAATGCACAAGATTGTGCGAATTATAGAGGAATTAAGTTAATGTATCATACTTTAAAATTATGGGAGCGAGTTATGGAGCATAGGTTGCGGCGTGATACTAATGTTTTTCAAAATCAATTTGGATTCATGCCGGGTAGGTCGACTATGGAAGTCATACATTTATTAAGTGGGTTGATGGAGAAATATAGAAAAAATAAGGAGGATCTACATATGATATTTATTGATTTAGAAAAAACATATGATAAAGTTCCAAGAGAAGTGCTATGGAGAGTTCTTGATAAGAAAGGAGTTAATAACGCTTATATTCAAATCATTAAAGATATGTATGCAGGAGCTATTACTTGTGTTCAAACACAAGGTGGTTTGACCAAGTATTTCCCTATTTCAGTTGGGTTACATCAAGGATCAAACTTAATGGAAAATTCTATAAGATGGTGGTGAGGCCTGTAATGCTTTATGGTGCTGAATTTTAGTCATTAAAAGAGAAGCATAATACTAAGTTAAGCCTGGCATAGATAAAAAAAAAGTTTGGCACAGATGAGGATGCTCAGGTGGATGAGTGGCTTTACCCTTAGAGATAGGATAGAAAATGAGCATATAGTGAAAAGGTTGGAGTAGCTCCAGTAGAAGATAAGATTAGAGAGAGTCGCCTTAGATGGTTTGGTCACATAAAACGGCGGCCTTTCGATGACTCGGTTAGGAGAGTAGAGGTATTAGATTTGACTTATATTAAGAAAGGTAGAGACAGTCCTAAAAAGACTTGGTTAGAAAATATTAGGAATGACATTTCTTTATTTGATTTAAACGAGAATTTGACTTTTAATAAGACACAATGAAGGAAAAGGATTCATGTAGATGTCGACCCCACATAGTGGGATAAAGGCTTGATGTTATTGTTGATAGATTGTGATCTTATCCTTTGATTATTTCTCCTAATTAGGGAATTTATTTTGGGAAAATATTTTTAGGAATAAAAGGAGAGATTGATTGTGATCTTATCCTATGATTATATTTCCTAATTTTTAGTAAAAAAATTTTCTCATATGATTCCGTTTCTTAAATTTTTGAAAATAGTTAAGGTAGGTAGTTATTTCCTTTATTAGGCAGTTTTTAGTATATATATGTAGATGTAGTGCAAGTTTTTTTGCAAGAATAATAATGAATTAAGAAATTCTTCATGTTATCAAAGCTAGTTCTTTGAATCCTAATCCTTTCAGGCACTTCTAGCAAATTTTTTTTTTGGCCGTCTCTTCTGTTTCTCAGGCCGATTCTCTCTGGTCAATGTTCATCCTGGCTTTCTTCTTATATATATCCAACAACCTTATTCACTCTTCTCGCCCATCTTCTTCTTCACACTATGGAATGGACTCATCACAAACATTCAGTATCATGACACCAAAATCAGGAAGCAATTCAGAAATTTCAAGCCTTGGTAGTAGTGATTCTTCTCCTATTCTCATCACATGACACAAATTAAATGGTCATAGTTATTTGCAGTGGTCACAATCTTTGTTGTTAGTCATTTGTGGTAAAGGAAATGACGAGTATATCATGCGTGGAACAACCATGCCAGAGATTACATATCCGAGTTTGAGAAAGTGGAAGATTGAAATAGTATTTTCATGTCATGGCTAATCAATTCCATGAGAAATGACATGGGTTAAAACTTATTGCTATTTGGTACTACAAAAAATATGGGATGCAACCAAAGAGGTTGACTCCAATTCTGAAAATACTTCAGAGCTGTTTCAAGTTGAATCTGTACTTCATGACTTCCGCCAAGGAAAGGAGTCTATTACTCAGTATTACAACACACTCACACGGTATTTGCAACAACTTGACTTATTTGAAACTCACTTTTGGACATAGTAATGCACAAATAGATTGTAAAATAGAAAAGGCTATTCAAAATTTTTTCTTTGGACTAAATAGGGAGTTTGATGATGTTTGAGGCTGAATCATGAGCACTAAATCACTATCCAATCTAAAGAAGACTTGAACGTAGAGAGAGAACGTAGAGAGAGAACGTCTGAGATTTCAAATTTCGGTTTTTTTCAAAAAGCTGATTTCGTTGCTTCACCTTCGGAGTCTATGGCGGTGGACGGTCGCTGGCCTCCTTTGGCCGGCGGTTCGTTGGAGGAAAGACGATCATTTGGATGCCCTTTGAATGGTGGAGCTCAGAGCGTGACTTCTTCACCTCCGGCGTTTGGAGATGATAAAGTAAATTTTTTCCCTGGAATGAAGGTTAATGTGAAAATGAATAAGCCCTTAACAATTAATGAAGGAGGGCTGCTGATGAAGAAACAAATTGTAGAGGTTGCCGGTAAGGGTAAAGGAATTCTGATGGAGGAAAATCTGGAAAATCTTGGTCTGTTAGGAAAGACCCAGTTGGCTAAAGGAGATAAGGTATTTTCTCCAACTTCAATTTTAAGAGCTAGAACAAATAAGACGTACAATGCAGCTGTATTGACACCAGAAAGAAGTGTGAAAGAGGTTTCTGATTTGAAGATGGCTGGTGGTTCAAATGAAGCTGAAAATGTTGTTAAGAAAAGGAACCAGGCAATCGAAGATAATGAGAAGTCAGATCTGGAGGAGGTGCGAGAATGCGATTCAGGTGAATTGGGAAGGTGTGATGAAGTTACTGATGAAATGCCTAATCGAAGTAATCAAGAAATTCATCAGAATGTTTGGCTAAAGAACAAAAATATCAGGGTGGTGGATTTGGATTTCGGCAACTGCTTAGCTGAAGATGGAAGGTCTATCAAGCTTAATGTGGAAAAAGTTATGGAGAATTCAAAAAAAAAAACTTGATAAGTCATTGGTAGTAAAATTTTTTTGTGGTGATGTTACTTTTGCTTCAATAAGCTATGAATTGAGGAGACAGTGGAGTCAATATGGAAAATTCCATCTTACGGTGCTTGGGAAGGGATGGATTCTTTGCTCGTTCTTTGTACCTGAACATATGGAAGCAGTGCTAACCAATGGTCCCTGGTTTGTTAATGGGAACATTGTGGGGATTGAAAAATGGAATCAAAGGTTTGATCCGAATTCACTTAAAAGGGCTATATGCTCCTATTTGGATTAGATTGCCCAACCTACCGCTGCATTGTTGGGATGAGATAAACATTTGCCGTATTGCTTCTATGGTGGGTAAGCCTTTTTTAATTGACGGCAATATATTCCAGTGGTCCAGAAGAGAATTTTGGGGGGTTTGCGTCCGGATAGATTTGGATGCTAAACTGCCAACTGGTGTTTGGGTTGAAGATGATGAAGACGAATTCTTCTAGAGAATTGAATATGAAAGGCTGCCAAATCTATGTTTTGAATGCGGGAAAATTGGTCACGGAAAGAATGAATGTGCCTTAGTTGGAATGGAAAACAGGTCCAATTCTTCAAAGCTTGTTAATTCAAATGATAGTAATTTGGTTAGAAATGATAATGCTGAAGGTAATCAAAAACTGGGCGGAAAAGAATTGATTGATAAAGAAAATTATGGACCATGGTTGATGGTGAGGTATGGAAAGAAAAAAACTAACAACAACTTGGCCAGAAGGCCATCATCTCGGATGGGAAGTAAGAGCAACTGGGTGCCTTTGAAACAGGACAACAAAATTGTTGGAAACAAAGAAGACAATCCAGTTGGAGAGCAGAATCCAGTGGAAGAAATTTTGGCAGGAAGTTCATCTGAAGTCTTTGTAGAGGGAAACATCAGAGCTCAAGAAGTTGTGAAGCCAGTGATTGTTGATAACAGTTTCTGTGCACTTGTTGATCTGGAGGAAGGAGAGTTTGTTCTTAACCCAAATGATGTTTCAACTGAAAATGAAATTCATTCTAGTGTTGTTAACAAAGAAACTGTAAAAACTTCATGTGGGGATGATATAGAAGAATCTGGTACAGCTACTGGTGAAAAGGTGACATCTGTAAGTGAACGGAAGGTTGATGCTCCTCTTTCCACTAAGAAAAAAATACCAAAGCAGTTGAGGGAATTGGGACCAATTAACTCTTCAACAAGAAGCAGAAGATTGAAGATAGAAGGGAAAGGTAATTCGGGGGTTAATCCCCCTAATCTCTTTTAATGCATTGCATAGCTTTTTGGAATTGTAGAGGAGCAAGGAAAAGGAGTGCTTCTCTATATCTTAGAGAATTTGTTAAAAATAATGGAGCTTTATTCTTTGGTTTGGTAGAAACCAAACTAGCTGAAGTTGATAGATGTGAAATCAATGAAATGATAGGCATGGATTGGGACTTTTTCTATATTCCATCATCAGGGCTTTCTGGTGGCTTGTTAATTCTTTGGAATTCTACTCTTGTTGAGTTTTCGGTGGTAGACTCTTCTTCTCAAATTGTGATTGGAGATCTAAAAATATTCAATAATGGATTGTGGAGGGTGGCCACGGTGTATGGTAGTAGAGAAGTTCAAAAGAGAAGAGATCTATGGGATATGCTAGACAAGTATTCCATTAGAGAACTACCTATGGCAATAGGTGGTGATTTTAACTGTTTAATGGACAAAGAGGATAAAGTTGGTGGTAGAAGGTTCACTTTCTTCCAAGGATCTAAGGAGATGAAGATGTGTTTGCTTAACATTGATTTACATGAAGTTGGGTTCATTGGGCCAAAATACACATGATGCAACAACAAATGTGGTGGTGCGAGGATACTAGAAAGATTGGATAGGTATTTTATCAACACCTCTGCATTGAGCTCACCTTTTCGTTTGGTAGTAAGGCATTTGGCTAGGATTGCCTCGGATCATTGTCCAATTATATTGCAATTTTAGGATTTCGAAGCTATCTCTAAGAGAAATATCAGGTTTGAAAACAGTTGGGCGTCTTATCAAGCCTCTTTTGCTGTGGTAAGGAAGGAATGGAACAAGAATTATCAAGTCAATTGTTCTCAAGTGCTTAATAAGAAGTTTAAAAGGTCCTTGAAATCATTGTTCTTTTGGAGCAAATCTAAGTTGAAGAATCTAAATAAGCTTAAAGGTGACCTTATGAATGAAATTATGGAGCTTCAAAGCAAAGAATCAACACATGGTGCTCTATCTGAATCTGAATATTGGAGTCTCAAAGTAAAGGTGAATGAGCTGAATTCAACTTTAGCTAGATTGAATTCATGGTGGAAGCAAAGAGCTTAGGTAAAGTGGCTAAAAGAAGGTGATGAGAATTCAAATTTTTTCCACTCCTATGCTAGTGCTAGAAGAAATTCAAATAAAATCTTCAAAATCAAAGATGTGAATGGGTTGTTGGTGGAAGAACAAGAAATATGGAAGATGTTTTATTGTGGTTTTTTAAGAAGAAATGGAAGGCTAGGAGCTGCAAACTTGAAGGTTGGCCGGCTGTGAACAATTGCTTGAATTCAAGAGATCATGAAATCCTGGAGGCAGACCTTACAATTGAAGAGGTGGAAGGAGTGCTGAATCAATTGGAAAACAATATCTCACCTGGAAAGGATCTTTAATAAATTAAGGTTTTCTAAAGCTTCTAAAGGACTTGTTGCTTTCAAAGTTGACATGGAATAAGCTTATGATTCAATGGCTTGGTCTTCTCTAAAGAAAGTATTGGTATACTTCAATTTTCCTCCAAAAATTTCTAAACTCAAAATGGAATGTGTGGAAGATCCTAAGTTGGCCGGCTGTGAACAATTTATTGTTGTTTTTTAAGAAGAAATGGAAGGCTAGGAGCTGCAAACTTGAAGGTTGGCCGGCTGTGAACAATTGCTTGAATTCAAGAGATCATGAAATCCTGGAGGCAGACCTTACAATTGAAGAGGTGGAAGGAGTGCTGAATCAATTAGAAAACAATATCTCACCTGAAAGGACGGTGTTACAAACTCTTTCATTAAAGCTTATCAGGGAATAATTAAATCTGATTTTTGGAAGGCTATAAGTCAATTCTTTAGCAATGGAGATCTAAACAAAGATTGGAAGGAAACATTGATAGTGCTTATAACAAAGGTATGTAATCCTATTCTCCCATCTAATTATAGACCTATAAGTCTATGTAACACAATTTATAAGGTGGCGGCAAGGATCATATTGAATAGATTAGTTATGGTCATTCCAAAACTAATCTCTAAAGAGCAAGCAGCATTCATTAAAGGAAGGTGCTTATCGGACCATGTTTTGGTGGATCAAGAGATCTTTAATAAATTAAGGTTTTCTAAAGCTTCTAAAGGACTTGTTGCTTTCAAAGTTGACATGGAATAAGCTTATGATTCAATGGCTTGGTCTTCTCTAAAGAAAGTATTGGTATACTTCAATTTTCCTCCAAAAATTTCTAAACTCAAAATGGAATGTGTGGAAGATCCTAAGTTTTCTTTATTCATTAATGGTAACTATTCAAATTGGATTCAAGCTAGGAGTGGTTTTTGACAAGGATGTCCCTTGTCTCCTATGCTTTTTATTCTATGCTCTCAACTTCTCTCAAATGCATTTGAACAAAGTAACTGTGGTATCAAGATTAACTCGGAGGAACCTAGGATTTCACATTTACTTTATGCAGATGATGTTATTATGTTCTCAGAAGCCAATAGGAAGGAGGTAAAAAGAGTGAAGCAAATCTTGTTCAATTTCTGTGATTGGACGGGTCAACAAATTAACCTTTCCAAGTCTGCCATGTTGTTTGGAAAACATGTGGGAAGGAAGAAGAAGAATAGCATCAAAAGAATTATGGGATTCTAATCTGTTAAAGAATTCAAATATCTTGGTCTAAAGATAGCTTTGAGAAGACTTCAATATGATGACTTTCAGTTCATCATAGATAATGCCTTGAGGAAATTGAATCAATGGGGAAGCAAATTATTGCCGTTGGCAGGTAAAATAATTTTGGTTAAATTTGTATTGTTAGCTCTTCCCAAATTTCATGCTACTCATTCCATGGTTCCAAAATGAGTGCTAGAAGAACTCGATAAAGTTGGTAGAAACTTTATATGGAATAAGAAGGATGGTAATAAGGGATTGCATTATGTCAGTTGGACTGATATGTGCAAACCAATTGAAAGAGGTGGCTGTGGGTTGCATTCTAATTACAAAATGAAGCAGGCAAAAAGACACCTGCTTTGAGAGCTCGTTTAGCATGGAGATTTTTTCAAGATAAAGACTCGCTGTTATACAGGTTAATGGTATCTAAATATGGAACAAGGCTGGAAAAGGGAAGTGGAAGAGGAAGCAGTTCGGCATCTCATAAATTGTTGACTGAAGGTTATAAAATGTTGAAACCCATTGTGAGATGGTCTATAGCGAATGTAAAATCAGTGGATGCATTTAAAGATAACTGGATTTTGGATAAAAACATAGAAGATTATTAGATAATGCCAACTATCCAAGGGGATGCAATGCTATTGAAGATGTGGAACATATCACATGTGGATGCTTCTCCAAGGGGATGCAATGCTATTGAAGATGTGGTAAATTGGGCAAGATGATTGGCATTGCCGAACTGTGCTCTATATCCTCCCATGTGATAGATCCTCAAACTAAATTTCTCAAGCAAGTTGCGTCCACTCTCAGAGGCTGTTAGAATCTTTCAATTATGTGTCCAAATCCAGTATTAATAAAGATAATGAAAATATATTATTATACTATCATCTTGGTCATCCTTTTTTTTGGTATCCTGCAAAATTATTCTCAAATTATTTATTAATAAAAGTTCAGTATCTTCTCATTACTAAACTTGTCAGGTCGCAAAACATACTCGAACAATATATTTTCAAATTCCATATAAACCTTCAACTACCTTTTTTTTTAAATTCATAGTGATGTGTGGGGTGCCTCAAGGATAAAAAATATTTCTGGCACTCGATGATTTGTGACATTTATTGATGATTATACAAGGGTAACTTGCATTTTGTTATGAAAGAAAAGTCTGAGGTCGGATAAAATTTTCAAACATTCAATCTTTTGGTTTAAAATCAATTCAACTCTAGAATTCAGATACTCAATTCAGATAAGGCTAGTGAATACTTCACTTGTAGTCTCTCAAAATCATAATATTATCCACATAAGTTATTGTGTTGACACCCCTCTACAAAATGGGGTGACTGAATGTAAGAATAGACATCTCTTGGAGGTTGTCCGATATCTTATGTTTTCCTCTAATATTCAAAATTATTTTTGGGGGAAAATTATTCTCACATCTACCTATTTGATCAATTGTATGTCATCCAATATCCTTAATTTTCAATATCCACATTAGCTTCTTCTGTCAAGTTTTCCTCACATCTATGTAGCTTCATCTTATTTACCACTCAAGGTATTTGGTTGCATGATACTTGTTCATTTGTATCCTCAACACCATAGCAAATTTGATTATAGAGTCAATAAGTTTACTTTTTTAAGGATAAATGTTATTCTCCAACCAACAAAATATTTTACACCACTTTGGATATCTCTTTCTTTGAACACGTGTCATGCTATCCCAAGTCTTATGTTCAAGGGGAGAGCATGAATTAACATTAAGTTTCGGAGTTCTTTCTTGTGTCTTTTCCCTCTACCCACTTAGAGTCACCAAGTTCTTCTCAACCTGTGCTTTTGCCCAAAGACTGTATGCAAAACTTGTCCACACCTGTACATATTCAGTTATCAGTCCAACCCACAAATATTTCTTCTCCCATGCCTGCACTTCCTGTGGCTTCAGAACTTGCTAATGAGAATTTTGAAGTTTACATCAGGAGGAAAAGATAGGAGTTAGATCATGGATCACAGCTAACATGTCATTGACTCAATTTCAAGTCCACAAGAGGAAAACCAAGTACGAATATGGCTAGAGATATGCCAATTTCCAACATTGATGACTTTACAATGCCGATTACATTAAGGAAGTGTTATACCCTACATCACCCCCACCCACTCCCCACCTTATGACAACGTAGGATGCAATAGAGAAACACCAATCATGAAATTTAAAACTCATCATCATAATTCTATTTTTAGTCATTGTTTAATATATTCCTTAATGTACGGAAAGTATCCAAAATATATCATTTTATTCATATATGAATAACTAAAGAGCCCTATGAATTCCAAAACGTTACACTAATAAACAATTTACATTCCTCTACTATAGACTCATATACATGGTATAGAACAAAATATAAAGTTTTATAGTGATATGGGCTATTCAACTTCCTCTTTATCCTTGCCCCTTCCTGTAACAATAGACATAATAAAATCTGGTGAGCTTTGAAGCTTATAAAGTTATGCAATTTAAATAAGAAATAAAATGCAAGATAAATGAAATTAACATAATTGAAAATTTAATTGAATCAAATCTGAAATAATTTGCAAAACATAAAAATCATATTTAGCATTATCTTTTGTATTATTTGAGGCATGTACAAAATATCATAATTAATCTTCTATGGGCTTTGAAGTTAACATTCATAAGAATGTTCAATGGAGTTCATTTCATTTTCCTCGAATTTCATAGAGGTCCCTTTTACCTCATTCGGGGTCCCTTTTGCCCCACATGCAAAGCAGATATCATATCATTTTATAGCCAACTTTTCTTAATTTGATATTCATTGAGTTTTAATTTTAGATTCTATACTTGTTTTGTCATGCTTCTTGCTTTCATATAAATGTTCTATTGACTCTACTGTTGCATAAAAACAATATGTACATAGTAGATAATAACATATTTTTCTTTTCAAAACATTGTTAATTAGGAAAATATTTATCTAATCATATAATACTGCATGATAAGCTTAAAAATTTATATGAGGTTGTTCATACTTGACTGTTTGACTATAAATGCATTAACAGATAAAAGTTACTTTACTATCTTTTTACCCTTCAGTTTTGATGACATGCAGCTATACAAGTTAAAAAATTATCACATTTATTTGATTAAATTAAATTACATTTCTTACCCCATTTCCAAGTTGTCTCTTCAACTTCTGCACCTCCTAGCCGTTTGCTAATTAAATATGAATTTAACTCATACTTCCACTTGAATTTATCTCTCCTCTAGCCTCACTACCACTTTTTATTTTGATTAAAATTACAATTTTGCAGTTGATGCCCTCCTTAATATATGTTTGTAAATTTATACTTCCAAGATTTATTTCTTAAGAGCTTCCTAGATCACAGCTCCTCATTTTATGTCATTTTCTCTTTTAAACAAGAGGTCCTTTTCTTCTATCTTTTGCACTAGTTTTTTTTTTCTCTTCCTTTGATGCGGGTAAAAAATATAGGGGTGCCTATACCCTTCGCCCACAAGAAGCATAGACGATAAGAGGAAGAACAAACTCTTACATTTCAAATAAAAGACCGACTTAGAAATTAAAAAAAAACAAACAAAATTACAACGATTTACTAACTTGACTCAATCACTTGACGACACCCTAAAGTTGCTTCACTTAGAGAATAATGATACAAGTGGAGTGGCACTTGCGGAGAGACGAAAGAGGCTAGAAGCCAAGAAGAAGGGTGAAAAGAGCCCGCAGGATTTCCGGAGGGGATGAGGAAGAAGTGTGGAAAGAGCCCGCAGGATTTCCGAAGCAAACCCGCAGGTTATAGCTTTTCCAAAAATAACATATCATTCATCTTTTTTTAAAACAATACAATACCCCCCATATATATAGGTATGAAAGGGGAATATAAAGAGACTCCTAATAAATTCCCATAAGAATTCTAAACATCACATAGCATTTAAAATACCTAAAAAACATCCCAAGCCAAGGAACCGAAGAGGCATCCACGTTAACCAAGGAGATCGCTCGGAACCAAGGGGCACGGTCACGGGAAAGAGCCCAGGCACGGGAAAACCAGCAGCCGGCCGGAATCCAAGGGGGCAAATGCACAAAATACTAAAGGCCATGGAGGAAGCTAAGGAGCCACCTCATAGGAAAAGTAAATCTTGGAATTCCAAAGGCCGGTTTGGAATTCCAAGAGACAAACATGATTACAAACATAAAAAGCATAAAAAGAACTTTAATATAAGATAACTATGAGCTAAAATCATAGCTAATAATTAGCTAACCCTTAGTTCAATAAGTGAACTAAAGATCAGCTCATAAATGAGCTAAAATTTCAGCTCAATTTTGATTGAGCTTGTAAACTCGAGGGAGGCCAAAATTGATTTATTTTGGACATGAGTTGACCCCCCCTTTGTCTACATCAGACTCCCCTTCTTGAGAACTCATCTCCTGATGAGTTAGCTTTGGTTTCTTTCGAGGAGGTGAATACTGTGCGTCCAATTCATTGATCAAATCTTTATACTTCTTCATGATCTCATCTCGTTCTTTCAAAAATCGATCTTGTAAATGCTGCTTTTTTTTTAAGTACCTTTCTGTACGTATGTGCATCCATGATTGAAGTTTGTATAGTTCATACTCCAGAGGATTTGTTGACTTTGATGGAATCCATCTATCCATAGGATCTTCAATTTCATCTGGCTTGCTTTCTTCTGTCTTTTTGTCTTTTTTCATTTTTTTTTGACGACTTAAGCAAGACAAAAAAAAAAGACTCAAAGAAAGACTCAAAAGACTCTCAACAAAACGACTTGACTTGACAAACTTAACAAACTAAAATAAAATCTGACAAACTACAACTTGACAAATCACAAACTTAGAACTTCCTAACTTGCTCTGATACCAAATGATGCGGGCAAAAAATATAGGGGTGCCTATACCCTTTCCCCACAAGAAGCAAAGACGAGAAGAGGAAGAACAAACTCTTACATTTCAAATAAAAGACCGACTTAGAAATTAAAAAAAAACAAACAAAATTACAACGACCTACCAACTTGACTCAATCACTTGACGGCACCCTAAAGTTGCTTCATTTAGAGAAGAAGGATACAGGTGGAGTGGCACTTGCGGAGAGACGAAAGAGGTTAGAAGCTAAGAAGAAGGGTGGAAAGAGCCCGCAGGATTTCCGGAGGGGATGAGAAAGAAGTGTGGAAAGAGCCCGCAGGATTTCCGAAGCAAACCCGCAGGTTATAGCTTTTCCAAAAATAACATATCATTCAACTTTTTTTAAAACAATACAATACCCCCCATATATATAGGTATGAAAGGGGAATATAAAGAGACTCCTAATAAATTCCCATAGGAATTCTAAACATCACATAGCATTTAAAATACCTAAAAAACATCCCAAGCCAAGGAACCGAAGAGGCATCCACGGGAACCAAGGAGACCGCCCGGAACCAAGGGTCACGGTCACGGGAAAGAGCCAGGCACGAGAAAACCAGTAGCCGGCCGGAATCCAAGGGGGCAAATGCACAAAATACTAAAGGCCATAGAGGAAGCCAAGGAGCCACCTCATGGGAAAAGTAAATCTTGGAATTCCAAAGGCCGGTTTGGAATTCCAAGAGAAAAACATGATTACAAACATAAAAAGCATAAAAAGAACATTTAATATAAGATAACTATGAGCTAAAATCATAGCTAATAATGAGTTAACCCTTAGTTCAATAAGTGAACTAAAGACCAGCTCATAAATGAGCTAAAATTTCAGCTCAATTTTGATTGAGCTTGTAAACTCGAGGGAGGCCAAAATTGATTTATTTTGGACATGAGTTGACCCCCCCCCCCCCCCTGTTTACATCATCCTTGCAACCAATGAGTTCACTCGGATAATTTATTTTCGTTCCTTTGATGCATATTATGGCACTTGTGCCTTTTTATTGAAAGAAGAGTTCTTGATCCCGTATTAGAATCCTCTAGTTTGTTTTTCTTTTTTCATTTCTTTTGATGGTGGAACAATAGACCTACTGTCTATATTTTTTAACCTCCCTTCACAAGCACCAATGTCTATGGTTCGGGTCCGGAAACCTGACCAGTTTTTAAAAACGGGTCGGGTTGACCCGAACAGTGCCGGGTCAGTTCCGGGTTCGACCCGAACCCGACCCGTTGACCCGAATTGACACCCCTACTTCTATCCCTCCCTTTATAGTTGTAGGATGGGCTCTTTGTCCAATGGAAAAAGATTTGTTTCTTTCCTCATGTGGAATGGCTTTGATGCTCATTCTTTTTCTTTCCTTTTTTCCTGTTTTATATTTTCTTATATTTTTTTTGCTTTCTATATAATAATTAAGAGAGATGGGTTAGTGGTTAGATAGGCTAGAGAGAGAAAGAGGGTGGGTTGTGAATGAGTGTGAGTAAAATGGGAAGAGATAATGAGAAATGTAGAGGAAGACAGGGAGAGGATGGTAGAATAGTGGTTGGCTAGAAATGTTGGTGGCCACTAGTGGGGAAACAAATAGCAACTTTTGGCTGTTTTGAGTATGATTTAAGCATGAGTTAATTTAAATTATGTCAAATAGCATAATTGACAACTTTAAACCCTTTAGAATCTTAAATCTTGTTGTTTGCTTTTTTACCTCTTTTAGGTACTATTGGTCTAGTCGCTCTCATCGCACCTCCTTGCTTCTTTGTCGCAAAGGATTTGGGAATTTATGTATAAGAGGAAGAGGAGTAGGTTGAGTTTGTCTTGTGCTTTGGAGGTTGATTGCCAGTGGTTGAGCTAGGAAGATCTTGGCAGTTGTTGGAGTCTTGCAGATTGGTGCGTTAAGATCTGTGTTAATGGCGAGCTGAGAAGTGTGTTTGATTAAAAGAAAAAGTTGCAAGTGGTCATGACTTGAAGAGGAGTTCATGCAAATGGGAGAGATTGAAAGCTGGTTGAGAGAGTAAGCGATAGAAAGGGAGAGTTGCGTTATGGTCTCTTTTTTTTTTAATTGTGAGCATTGGACTGGAGGTATGCGAGCGAGGACTACAATGAGGCAAGAGTATGGGAAGAGGACAATGGAGGCATATGATATGAGGCAGTCGTTTGACTTATTGAATTTAATTAGATAAACAGATAATTATTGTGCGAATTAACTTTTTTTATATCATCTTTTTCATGAATTTTTGTTTCTCGCACACATTGTCTTTGTGTCGTTGCCTCATGTGCGTGTAGATTTTCATCTTTTTCTTGTGCACAATCAAGGTATTATAGGTGCTCTTTTAAGCTTGTTTTGATGTTCTGAAGACGTTACACAATTTGTTTTGCGAGGTGGGCAAGGATTAGATGACTTTATTGCGGTCAAGTCTTTAATTAGATTTGTGTGACATCACATTATTTGTTTGCCATTTTTGCCAGTGTTTGATTGAATCACGAGGCTTTTTCTTCATTAATTCAATGCTTCAGATTCTTTGATGTTGTTCATTTTACAAAACAAGCTATTGTTGGGTAGTTTCAATTTGTGTGATATCTCATCTCGATTTGTGTGGCATGATGACTTTACCCTCCATGCTTATCACATTTGATCGAATTGAGATGTGAAATAGGTATGGACGTCAAGATCATCCCACCATGAAATGTTCTTTAAATTTGTATGTTACTATGCATGCTTTATGGCTATGTAATGCATACATATTTATAAACACGACTAAACACATTTACAGACGGAGAATCATATATCTATTAAAATCAAAAAAAGCAAAAGCCCAAATGTTAGGAATTTTCACAATGATTTCATCATGCATCTAGCATATAAAGTCAATGGTCTTGAGCTTATGATAAGTGATACATCGACTTTATGGTATGAGCTAATGATAAGTGATTTATTAACTTTATGGTGCATGGATGCTCATTTAAAATGAAATTTTTTAAGCACTTATTTACATCGCTTTGTGCTAACAATCAGGTTAGAATCCTTACTACTTTAAAATAGTAGCTTTACGTGGTGTAAATAGAGATCAACGATAAGTCAAACATTAAAAAAGTCATTCATAAACATTTCCATAAAATTTTCCACATATCAGAAATGATGGCCATCATCCATCTCCGGAATTTAGCCAGGGCATTACACATCTCACATGGCATCCTCTTGAAGGCAAAAGTTCCATATTGGGCTAAACGTAGTCTTGTCTGATCCTCAAGGTTGATGATGATCTAATTGTAAATGCAGTAGTGAGATCAATATAATTCAGTTGGTATGTCATAGTTCTTAATTATAGTAACCCGAATGAAAATAAAATGCTTGCTAGTAATCAACTTAAATAGTTTTTTTTTCTTTTATGAAAAGTGGATAATAGCAGTTTTTCTGGTTTCTGGTGTAGGCATTTTACTGTCCACAACTACGTAGAAGTTTAGCTGGGGTCATTGTATTCATAGTTATTCAGATTTCTTGTGCAAGTAAATCTTATCTAATAGTTCAAATTAATTTCTTGATCTTACACATTTGAATCTAATATTGTCAGAACTAATTGGGCAGAGGCGAATGATAATCTTGTATATTGTATGATCTCTTTTGAAACTTACTATGGTGGATCTTGTTGGTGCTGATCTTGCACACCAGAACATTTGCGCATAGTGTAGTAACTATTCTCTAGTTTTTTGGTGTTTATTGCCTGTATGTTTCTGAAGGCTCTTCGCCAATTCAGCATACTGTGGAACAGGTTTGAGCTTTATGATTTCCCAGTCTTTGGTAGTTCATTGAGACTATGAACTGCCCTTGAATAAATCTACACTAATATGACTATGAATTTATGATTTCCCAGTCTTTGGTAGTTCATTGAGACTATGAACTGCACTTGAATAAATCTACACTAATATGACATCAGCTATAACTTTTGCATGCTTAGCTTTTTAGAAATTTCCCTTAAAATAAATTTTGATGCGTATTGCTTTGGAAATAATATCAATAAAGACTCAATGGCTGGAATTTGATTCCTCAGTCCTAATTTGAGTAGTTCGTTTTGATTTTAGGGTTTGAATTGACTGCTATTTGGCCGAAGAAGATGTTTGAAGGCTCTGTTGAGATGGCAGAATTAGAAAATGAATCACCATTTGATGCTGAGAAATGGCTTCTTTTTCCTATTATATCTCAGAACATGTAAGGATCTTATGTCAAACTAATGTTATTAGATACAAGGATATGTATTTTTTTCATCTCAAATTTTCGGATAGTTAATTGCTGATATGTTGTTGTATTTTACTCCTTCCAACCCACTTTTTGATAATAATTAGAAATGTAAGATTGAGTAGATCTCTTATTTTAGCAATTAAAGTGGGTTTTCTTAGTTTGTTCTTTCTGGAGAGCTATCACTTTTTTTTTTAATAATTCAATCATTTCATAGACCTTTTCATTATTATGCATTTTATGTTAATGGAAAAACTAAAATTTTCATTCTTTGAATTTGAAGTATTCTTTCCTCTTTATGTCAAAGAAATAGAGCTGAGTTACTGGAGTTCTTTTTTTTTTTGGGGTTAAGCTGAAAGGACTAGATATTTTTATAAGTATATGTACAAATCTTTTTTCTCTTTTGTTCCTTTATTGACCCTTCTTGTCTTTTGTTGTAATCTAGTGTTGTTTCTTTCCATAATACAACTTTGTTCCTTCTTTCGTCAAGGCAAGTCAATCAGGTAGAGAAATATTGTTTATATGCTGTTTGAAATATTTGAAGATTAGGATTGAGGATCTAAGGTGGTTAACTTTCCTGAATATTGGTAAAATATATTACTATCTAGTTATGTATATTATTATTTGTCAAGGACAGTAGAAGATGCACTAATAAGATGAGTGGTTAAATTTAATATAAAAGGATTAAGAAAGAAAGCAGTTCGAGAAAAAAAGACATGCCTTGAAATTATAAATGCATGCAAAGATGGAGTTAACACCTTTTGTACACTTAACATGAGTTTGTTGGAAGAAGGATTCATAAAGATGATCTCAGTATCAGGATCAGGCTACTTATGCTGTTGATGATGATTAATACTTACCATAATGGAGGCATATCAGGAGAGCTGGGAATGCAACTTCTCCAAATAGTTGTGCACACAATAGCATCTTACTTGAACACAAAAACACAAGCTTTGCAGTTCTCAAATTTGTAGTTTCGTGAATACTGACTTAGGTATCGCATGAGTTGTTTGTGGCCTGGTTTTTTTGTTGTCATTCTTAAAATGGAGGCTGATACCCGATTAATTATTTGAGAATGTTAATAGGATACTGCTGATGCGAAACTATTCCAACTGACAATTAAGACAAAACGCGTTTATAGGAAAAAAACCTATAAAGAAGAAATCATTATGAAAACCATGTTTCCAGCTAAACTTACCGCACCCTTAAGGTAATGGCAGAAAACAATAACAAATAAGCCTTGCAATACGTGAGAATGTCCAATAAAGGAGCAAACTAAAATATCAGGCTTTGCCCGATATTTGGAACTTGATTTATGGGAAACTTAGGAAAGAAATACTTGTTCCCCGACTTTGGCTAACCCAAAAGATCATTACACTAGAATGTAAAATGCAACATGAATTTTGAATAAAGACAACCTTGGTTGCCAGTTCCAGAAATTGAACTTTTCTTGATTTTCACCTTACCGCAGTTATATTTGTTGTTTCCAGCCTAAAAAGCTAACTGAGGTGAATCCCGGTATTGAGATGCCTTGCTAGGTCTTCCCTTCTTGGCCTTGTGCCTTGATAGTGATTCTCCCTCTTTCAGGAAAACATACAACAATTCAGTATTGGAGGAAATTTCAGTCCCCTGTGGCAACAATTGAAAAGTGAAAAGGGCAGTTCAATTGTTCAAGAAATCATGAAAATAACTATTGACTATAGAGTAGACAACAGAGACTGATTTGAGGTATTTAGGGATCAGGAAGAATGTTCTTGCTTCTTCCAAAGCTCCAAAGGCACTTATTTTAATTGATTTTTGCGGCAACCTGAGAATAGTGGCTGGTATACACTGTTTGGGGGCTCCTAGCCTTCAAGATTTCTTCCTTTTTACCTTTTCCAACCACCCGTACTTTAAGAATCCATCAGAAAAACTTCTAATTGATGTTCTTGTACCCTGTATTGGATGGCAAAGGCAAAAAAAAAAAAAAAAAAAAAAAAAAAAAAAAACCAGAAGAAAGACTGTTAAAAAGCTGCTGCTGTAGATGGAGCTGCTTCAGGTACCTGTTGGACTACGGCTGGAATTGCAGTGACAATGCCCGAGAATGTTGTGGGTAAGGTGTAGAAGCTCCGACAATCGACTGCATCAGATTCCCATACTCTACCATGATCTCCTTGCTGTCACGACCCGGCCCGGCTAGCCCGATAATATCGGGGCGGGAACAAACGATCGTACGGAAGAGCATTAGAAACATAAATCAAATTCATTAAATAAATAACATCAGTACATAAATATCATCCATAAATAAGAAAGAGCCACTAAAACAACATCAAATACATATAGTCCCAAACAGTTCAGATTATCTCAATATCAATAAAAACTTTTGAGTCAACATTACATAAACTTTACATACTGTTCATACTCTGATACTAACTCAAACCTTAGACTTAAAACATAAAATAAATGGAACCTTTCATCCTGAGGTCCCCTACGACGATACATGTAAGGTCGTCGTGCAGCCATTACTTTTCTCCTGAAAAAGATTTCCAAAATGAGGAATGAGCTAAAACCCAGCAGGTAGTTCATAATACAATTAACTTTATAAATTGCTGAAATAAAACTATTTTAATTAGAAACTGATTCTTTAAACATGTCTTAAAGCAATAACATTCTCTTTTACATAAGCATTTCCTTTCTTTTCTTTTCTTAATCTTGTTCATATGAAATGCAAAGTGTAGATTATGTATGCTTAATGAATCACCCGTCCCGAATGTACCCCATTTCGTACTGATCAGGTACGCAGTCAAATAGTGGCCAAATTCCTTTACCATAAGTTCATAAGAACTTTCCTTTACCATAGGTTCATAAGAACCTTCCTTTACCAATGCTCGTAAGAGCTCCTTTACCATTTGGGTATATCCGGATCAACATGCAAACATGAAAGGTTACTATTCCCTTAATTCTTTCTTTTTCAATAAAATTTCTTTCATAAACTTTCATATAAATTTCATGCCCAAATATGTCTCTTTATATGATTCGTATGCATAACAAAAGATGAAATCAAATAAAAGACATAAACTTACAAAAGTTACTGAATTTAAAACATAATTCAATTGAATAAAAACATGAATTATAAATGAACTAAAGAATTAAAGCATTTATAATTTTAACTGTTTCTGAACACCTACCTCAAGTTTTTAAGCACGATTCGTCGCTTCAATAAGATCCCTATCTCCACCCTTAAAGATCACAACCTAGAAATAAAATCAACATGTCACATAATTCCTAATTTCATTAAGGTTAATTCTAAGCCTAAAGTTAAACCCATTTGATTCCATTTAACTATCTATTAAAATGCTTAATAGATTTTTAATTAAAATAATATAAATTTTCGGATTTAATAATTACTAAAATTTTAGAAAATCATAAATCCTCCATTTCACTAGAATATCGATTCTAAATTGATTCTTAACATATAATAATAATAATAATAATATAAATTTTCGGATTAAAATAATCAAAATAATTATAAAAAAACAAAATTTTCATCAAAAATCTAAATTTATGTCTTCAAAACATTTCTAATATTCTTAGGAACAACATTTGTAAAAAGGATTTCTCAAAATTAAAAATCTAAGAAAAACCCTAATTTTTCTTTCTCCAAAATTCTCTTAAATCATTACATTCTCATTGCTAAAACATTCCTCTAATCCTCCTTTAAAGTTTTCGTAAAGAAATTGCGAAAGAAAAATGAAATTTTTACAAAACCCTAAAAATTCTTTTCCAAATATCTAGAGATCTAGGAAGTTTCGCTTGAAAATAAACATACCGGAGTAATCCTCTCGTCGGCCTCTTCGATTCGACCTAAATTTCTCGCCGGAAGATCGCCGCCGGAGCGCCCTCGCCGAACCCGCCGTCCGCGCCTAACCGCTCGGTTCCGCCCCTCTTCGTTCGGTCACGCGCGTGAAATGGGAGGGGGAGAGGACCGGTTGCTTATTTAGGGAGAAAGGGATTTGCTAAAAGACCATATTACCCTTACTTAAACAAATTTTGCCTATTATTAGTATAGGGGTAAAATCGGTATTTAGAGACTTCTAAGATTAATAACTCTCTAATTAGGCAAAATTAGGTATAACTTCTATATACCAAAACGATCAGAATTTCGCGTAGGATTTTCTAAAATTAATTTCGTTGCAATCCTATAACCTTGAAAATTTGACTTAAAAATTCGTCGCGGCGCTTTAAAAAGCGTGCGATGCACTAAAATAGGATTTTCGGGTTTTACAATTCTCCCTCCCTTATAAAAATTTCGTCCTCGAAATTAAAAGGAAACTAAAAGCAGTAAATCCATACCTTAGTCAAACAAATGAGGGTAAGTCTCCCTCATCTCTGATTCCTTCTCCCAAGTGGCATCCTTCTCAGAACTGTGCTTCCAAAGCACCTTAACAAAAGGAATCGCTCTGCTCCTCAACTGCTTAACCTCAAAGTCAAGAATCTTTTCTGGTTCGTTAACAAAAGTCAAGTCAGGTTGAATGTCTACCACATCTGTACTAATTCTCTGAGTCTCATCTGAAATATATTTCCTTAAGGAGGAAATATGAAACACATTATGTACTCCACTCATATGTGCTGGTAGAATCAACCTGTATGCCACCTTTCCAATCCTTTCTGAAATCTCAAAAGGGCCTACAAATCTGGGACTTAATTTTCCTGCTTTGCCAAATCTCTTCACTCCCTTCATTGGACTGACTTTGAGAAATACAAACTCTCCCACATCAAATTCAACTGATCGGTGCTTGGCATCATAATATTTCTTCTGTCTGTCCTACACTGCCCTCAATCTATCTCTGATCAATCTAATCTTTTCTGTAGCATCATCAAGCAAATCAGCACCAATTACCTTTCTTTCTCCTGTCTCAGCCCAATTTAAAGGTGTCCTACACCTTCTCCCATATAAAGCCTCGTATGGAGCCATACCAATACTTGCTTGGAAGCTATTGTTGTAGGCAAATTCAATTAAAGGCACATATACCTCCCACTTACCACTATAATCCAGAACATATAATCTGAGCAAATCTTCTAAGGTCTGGATTGTTCTTTCTGACTGCCCATCTGTCTGAGGGTGGAAAGCTGTACTAAGCCTGGTGCCCAAAGCTTCCTGGACTTTCTTCCAAAATCTGGAAGTAAATCTCCCATCTCTGTCTGACACTATAGTCTTCGGTACTCCATGTAATCTGACAATCTGATCAACATACAGGCTAGCCAATTTCTCAACAGGATCAGACTGTTTGATAGGTATAAAATGTGCAGATTTAGTCAACCTATCAATAATCACCCATAAAGTATCATTTCCTCTTCTGGATCTGGGTAAACCAACCACGAAATCCATAACAATATCTTCCCATTTCCACTCTGGTATGGGTAAGGGCTGTAGATATCCTCCTGGCTTCTGGTGCTCAGCTTTAACCATCACCGACATGAAATACACTTGGATACTGTATCTGCTACACTTCTCTTCATTCCTGGCCACCAAAACACTTCCTTCAAATCCTGGTACATCTTATTACTACCTGGGTGAATGGTGTAACTGGAGTAGTGAGCTTCTTGAAGAACTTCTTTCCTCAAATCATCCACATCTGGAATGCACAATCTGCCCTTATATCGAAGCAATCCATCACCATCAAGCTCAAAATCTTCAATGTGTCCCACACTAACCATATCCAGTATCTTCTTAAAATCTGCATCAAGTGGCAAAGCTTCTCGTACTCTTTCTGGAAATGTTGACATAATTATAGTCTGATTCAACCTTATAATTTCTGCATCATTGGGCTGAACCACTGAAATCTCCAACTTCTCCAAATCCCTTATCAACTCCTGCTGCTGTGTAATCATCCAGTTTGCACTACCTGAATTCTTTCTGCTCAAAGCATCAGCAACCACATTTGCTTTGCCCGGGTGATACTGAATATCCAACTCATAATCCTTTATGAGTTCTAGCCATCTCCTCTGCCTAAGGTTCAATTCCTTCTGAGTGAAGATATACTTCAAACTCTGGTGGTCAGTAAAAACTTCACATCTAACTCCATACAAGTAATGCCTCCAGATTTTCAAGGCAAAAACTACCGCTGCTAACTCCAGATCGTGGGTTGGGTAATTCCTCTCATGATTCTTCAATTGCCTAGAAGCATAGGCAATAACTCTCCCATTCTGCATCAATACACAACCCAACCCTTTATGTGAGGCATCACTGTAAAGCTGAAACCCATCTGTTCCTGAGGGAATAGTCAGCACTGGAGCAGTTATCAAACACTGCTTCAACCTCTGAAAAGCTTCCTCACACTGAGCTGTCCAATCAAACTTCACTGCTTTTTGAGTCAATTTGGATAGTGGCATTGCTATCTGTGAAAATCCCTCAACAAACCTCCTGTAGTAACCTGCCAATCCCAAAAAGCTCCTAACCTCAGTCACTGTAGCAGGTCTTGGCCAGTCTGCTATTGCTTGCACCTTATGCTGATCTACAGATATCTTCCCCTCAGAAATCACATGCCCCAAAAATTTAACACTCTTCAACCAAAACTCACATTTGGAGAACTTAGCATACAAGTCATTATCTTTTAAGGTAGACAATACTGACCTTAAATGATTTGCATGCATCCTTTCATCTGGGGAGTACACAAGTATATCATCTATGAATACTATCACAAATAGATCTAATGAAGGCTTAAAGATTCTATTCATGAGATCCATAAACACTGCAGGGGCATTTGTCAAACCAAAGGGCATCACTGTAAACTCAAAATGCCCGTATCGGATACTGAAAGCAGTCTTTGTAATGTCCTCCTCTCTAATCCTGAGCTGGTGATACCCTGACCTCAAGTCAATCTTGGAAAACACTGAAGCACATTCCAACTGATCAAACAAATCATCTATCCTGGGGAGAGGATACTTGTTCTTCACTGTCAACTTGTTCAGCTCTCTGTAATCTATACAAAGTCTCAGGCTTCCATCCTTCTTCTTCACAAATAGTACAGGAGCACCCCAAGGAGAGGTACTAGGTCGGATGAGACCCTTCTCAAGCAACTCTTGCAGTTGCTCCTTCAACTCCTTAAGCTCCTTGATTGCCATTCTGTAAGGAGCCTTAGCAACAGGTTCAGCTCCTGCCACTAACTCAATAGAGAAATCTATTTCTCTACTTGGAGGTAAACCAGGTAAATCATCAGAAAACACCTCTGGAAATTCCTGAACAATTGGAATATCCTTCAACTCTCTTTCTTCCTTCTTCTACTCCTTAACATAAGCCAAGAAGCCTTCACAACCTTTCTTTAACATCTGAAAGGCCTTCAAGGACGACACAATTACTGCAGTTACTCCTCTATCTCCTTGAAATTTGAACTTCTCCTCTCCTGGCATACAGAACTTAACCTCCTTCTTGTTACAATCTATAGTCACGAAATGGCAAGATAACCAATCCATGCCTAAGATTGCATCAAACTCAAACAGAGGCAATACAATCAGATCTGCTTCTAAACTCTTATCACAAATCTTCAAATTTACTTGACATTTCTGATTAGCTTCCATATGATTCCCATTAGGCATCAAAACTGATAGAGACTTCAACATAAATGTAGGAAGCAATTTAGCAGATCTAACAAATTCTTCTGAAACAAAGGAGTGTGACGCTCCAGTATCAAAGAGGATTCTAACGAGTCTATCGTACATAAGGAGTGTCCCTAAACATGAACAGGTGCAACATTCATTACAAAACATAATACTATTGATTGGTTCATTTCATTTTCATTTATTGTTCATTTCAATTTCAATTTCAATTTCATAAAAAAAAATTCATTGCAATTAATTAAACTACGCACTTGTAACCACATCAGGAGACCCCTTAGCTTCTTGCTGGGACAGTCCATAGACTCGTGGCTGAACATTCTGACGAGTCTGACCTTGAGAAGGAACAGAAGCAGTAGACTCCACAGCTCTTGGTCTACCAGCTGTCCTCTGAGTGTTGTTGCCTGACCTCACCTCTGAAGCAGATCTCTGTCCCAAAAGAGGACAGGACTTCGCCATGTGCCCAGGCTGATGGCACCAGTAACAAGTATTAGTGCCTGAGAGGCACTCTCCCTTATGCACTCGCCCACACTTGCTGCACAAAGAGGCAGTTGAAGCATTGCTGTCAGAACCACTGGATCTGGGCTTCTTCCAAGTAGAAGCTCCTGACTGAGAAGACTGAGTCATCTGGGAAGGCTTTGACCTGCCTTCCATCTTTCTCTTCTGAAAATCCCTCTTCTTCTGAGTTGCCAGCATGTCCATTTCAATCCTTCTGGCTCTTTCCACTAAAATAGGGTAATCCTCAATTCCAAAAGGCACAAGAGGCTGCCTTATCATGTCCTTCAACCCATTTAGAAAGCGGTTGCACTTCTCTTCAGCATTGGGTATCAGGTGAGGTGCATACCTGGATAACATCGTGAACTCTGCCTCATACTGAGAAACAGATCGATCTCCCTGAATCAATCTGTTGAACTTATCCTGCATCTGTCTCCTGGCGGTCGCAGGTACATACCAATCTCTGAATGCCTTTACAAACTCCTCACAGGAAACTTGGATGCTTGGTCTTCCTCCAAAGGTTTCTTCTAATTGACTCCTCCACCACCTCTCAGCCTCGCCATCAAAGGCATAAGCAGCCAATGTCACCCTCTTTTCCTCAGGGCAAAACATGCCCTCCAGGATCTTCTCAATCCGCATTAGCCAGTCTTCAGCTTCTATAGGTCCACCACTTGAGAACAGTGGAGGTTTCATATCCTGAAACAACTTCAGGCTCTTATCCATAGGTCGTCCTCCACTTCCACTGCCACTTCCCTGATTTTGGGAAATCCTAATCATCTGAGTCATCGCTTCCATCATCTGATTGAATGACTCCATACTATTGTTTCTCTGAGGTTCTGCTACATTTGGTAGCTCCCTCCCTTCCTCCATACTAATGCCATCAGTGGCATTCTGCTCAGGATCCATACTCCTGAGATAAAACACATCAATCATAAGGCGCATAATTCATAAAATTACACTTCCTATATATTCTAAGACTCAATCAATTATCCTATAGGCTCTTTCATTGATCAGTATTAAACCTTTGCTCTGATACCACTCTTGTCACGACCCGGCCCTGCTAGCCCGATAATATCGGGGCGGGAACAAACGATCGTACGGAAGAGCATTAGAAACATAAATCAAATTCATTAAATAAATAACATCAGTACATAAATATCATCCATAAATAAGAAAGAGCCACTAAAACAACATCAAATACATATAGTCCCAAACAGTTCAGATTATCTCAATATCAATAAAAACTTTTGAGTCAACATTACATAAACTCTACATACTGTTCATACTCTGATACTAACTCAAACCTTAGACTTAAAACATAAAATAAATGGAACCTTTCATCCTGAGGTCCCCTACGACGATACATGTAAGGTCGTCGTGCAGCCATTACTTTTCTCCTGAAAAAGATTTCCAAAACGAGGAATGAGCTAAAGCCCAGCAGGTAGTTCATAATACAATTAACTTTATAAATTGCTGAAATAAAACTATTTTAATTAGAAACTGATTCTTTAAACATGTCTTAAAGCAATAACATTCTCTTTTACATAAGCATTTCCTTTCTTTTCTTTTCTTAATCTTATTCATATGAAATGCAAAGTGCAGATTATGTATGCTTAATGAATCACCCGTCCCGAATGTACTCCATTTCGTACTGATCAGGTACGCAGTCAAATAGTGGCCAAATTCCTTTACCATAAGTTCATAAGAACTTTCCTTTACCATAGGTTCATAAGAACCTTCCTTTACCAATGCTCGTAAGAGCTCCTTTACCATTTGGGTCCATCCGAATCAACATGCAAACATGAAAGGTTACTATTCCCTTAATTCTTTTTTTTTCAATAAAATTTCTTTCATAAACTTTCATATAAATTTCATGCCCAAATATGTCTCTTTATATGATTCGTATGCATAACAAAAGATGAAATCAAATAAAAGACATAAACTTACAAAAGTTACTGAATTTAAAACATAATTCAATTGAATAAAAACATGAATTATAAATGAACTAAAGAATTAAAGCATTTATAATTTTAACTGTTTCTGAACACCTACCTCAAGTTTTTAAGCACGATTCGTCGCTTCAATAAGATCCTTATCTCCACCCTTAAAGATCACAACCTAGAAATAAAATCAACATGTCACATAATTCCTAATTTCATTAAGGTTAATTCTAAGCCTAAAGTTAAACCCATTTGATTCCATTTAACTATCTATTAAAATGCTTAATAGATTTTTAATTAAAATAATATAAATTTTCGGATTTAATAATTACTAAAATTTTAGAAAATCATAAATCCTCCATTTCACTAGAATATCGATTCTAAATTGATTCTTAACATATAATAATAATAATAATAATATAATTTTCGGATTAAAATAATCAAAATAATTATAAAAACAAAATTTTCATCAAAAATCTAAATTTATGTCTTCAAAACATTTCTAATATGCTTAGGAACAACATTTGTAAAAAGGATTTCTCAAAATTAAAAATCTAAGAAAAACCCTAATTTTTCTTTCTCCAAAATTCTCTTAAATCATTACATTCTCATTGCTAAAACATTCATCTAATCCTCCTTTAAAGTTTTCGTAAAGAAATTGCGAAAGAAAAATGAAGTTTTTACAAAACCCTAAAAATTCTTTTCCAAATATCTAGAGATCTAGGAAGTTTCGCTTGAAAATAAACATACCGGAGTAATCCTCTCGTCGGCCTCTTCGATTCGACCTAAATTTTTCGCCGGAAGATCGCCGCCGGAGCGCCCTCGCCGTCTGCGCTTAATCGCTCGGTTCCGCCCCTCTTCGTTCGGTCACGCGTGAAATGGGAGGGGGAGAGGACCGGTTGCTTATTTAGGGAGAAAGGGATTTGCTAAAAGACCATATTACCCTTACTTAAACAAATTTTGCCTATTATTAGTATAGGGGTAAAACCGGTATTTAGAGACTTCTAAGATTAATAACTCTCTAATTAGGCAAAATTAGGTATAACTTCTATATACCAAAACGATCAGAATTTCGCGTAGGATTTTCTAAAATTAATTTCGTTGCATTCCGATAACCTTGAAAATTTTACTTAAAAATTCGTCGCGGCGCTTTAAAAAGCGTGCGATGCACTAAAATAGGATTTTCGGGTTTTACACTTGCCCACCAACTTCCCCAAACTTGAGGTTCCACAGCAAAACATAGACCTCCTTTCCTAACTCAGTATAACCTGAAAAATAACTCAGACCCAAAAATTGATTTCTCTAAAGGGAATGCTGTAAATGATGCGGACATGCAACCGTCCATGCCAATCCGAGAAGGAGGTGAAGATCGATGACCGAGATCACTTTGCTTTATTTTCGTTTATTAAGTGTATTTTAATTTAGTTTTGCAATTTCCCATTTTACCCTCTTGTTTTATGTAAGCCCAAGGGGCGAATGAGTCTTTTAATTTCTCTTGAGGCCTATATATAGAGGCCCCTTCTCTTGTATTTGGAGGATGGATTATTGATAATGAAAAATTTTATTTTCGTGTTGATCTCTTAGTGAGTTCAGAAGGATCTCTTTGTGAGTTCCGACTTTTCCAAGATCTCTTTGTGAGTTCTTGAGGAGAGTTTCGCGGATCTCTTTGTGAGTTCCGAGATTCTCAAGATCTCTTTGTGAGTTCTTGAGGAGAGTTTCGTGGATCTCTGTGTGAGTTCCGACATACCTACAATCTCCTTTGAGATCTTGAAGTTTAAGAGCGTGAGGTTAGAAATTCCTAGATTTCCCCAAACTTCTCATCCTCTACCAAGCTCGGGCTTTTCCTCCACAAGTTCTCCTTGCCGCCGGCCCTATTGGCCCGTCTAGAAATTCACCCGCCGGCCATCCCTTAGGCCGACGCCCACCAACCCCCCACCTCCCCCTCTCTTCCTCCTTGGATAAAGAAATTTCTTAATTAGGAGAGGCTCACAATTAATGACAATTCAAATTCAAAATTTGAATTTGAATTAGCATTAATTACTCCTTAAATTCGTCCCTCCAATTAAGCCAATAACTATTAATTTAAATCTGAAATTTAATTTCAGATTTAAATCAACTAATCATTTAATCCTTCCTCACAATTAATGACAATTCAAATTCAAAATTTGAATTTGAATTAGCTTTAATTACTCCTTAATTTCAGATTTCCATTCTCTCTCCCCAAATTGATTTGGGCTTTAATTAATCTTGCCACCTAGGCAAGTTCATGGCATTTATGTTTCACATCAGTAAATAGGCTGCTTCTCCTCTTAACCTTTAGACCCTCTTAAATACGTAGCTGCCCTTATGAAGTTTGGAAATGAAAACAAGCCCTATAATAACCAATTAATTATGAAGAGGGCCTTTAAAAACTAAATGCAACTAATAATTATGCCAGAGACTAGCTTGAAGGAGTCCCCTTCCAACGATTACAATGCACCTAAGAAGTTCTGCATTTCTTTAACACCAAGATGTGGATGAAAGCAGCTAACTTCGAGAGAAAAAGTTTTCTGGTGGGGTTTATTTAGTAATGCTTTGCCTACGAAGGATTGGTTACTGTATAGGAGATTAATTGGGGAGAATGGGTTGTCCTAGAGGATGCAATGATATTGAAAACATTGAGCATTGTGAGATGTGATAAGTTGTTGAATATCATTGCAAAAGGTTAATCAATACGGGTTTCAATTCCTGTTTTCTCTTCTATTTCTGAATGTTTTGCTGAATTGGAAAGTAAGTCACGGCATAATCCATTTTAGCTAGAATTTATTGTAGTGTTGTGTACCAATCTTGTAGATCTAGAAATCTACATAATCATGGTCTTATAGTTCCTACTGCTTTGTTATCTGCGGCCAATATATTGTCTTCTTTATTAAACAATCTGATCAAGGAATCCTGGGATGCTAATCAACTTACACAACTGAATAATAGCTATTGGCATCCTCCTTCCCTTGGTAGGATTAAAATTAATGTGGATGCATCTCTTCTAAATAATAATCAAGGTGGTGTTGGTGGGGTAATTCATGATCATAAAGGAAGATTTCTGCTTGCATATCTTAGGCAATTGCTGCATTGGGATATTGCTTAGTTGGAGTTGATGGCGGTGTTTCTTATTCGAGATGTGCTATAAGGTTGGAAATTTGATTTTCAGTGTATTATTATTGAAGGTGATAATGTGAATATAACGAGAGCTTGCCACACATCTATGAAGAAAAACTTCGGACAAGAACATAATTCTTTGAAGAATAATATTTTGTTTCTTAAAGAGTTTAATTTTGTGGTTTTTCATTCTATTAATAGGCTTTGTAATAAGTTGGTTGATTATTGTGGCTCCTTAGCTATTGGTGTGAATTTTATTTGGGATGTTTCTAGCTTTAATAATCTTTCTCCATCATTTGTTAGGTTGGTTTGTGAAGAGTGTGATGGGCTTTCTATCACTTAGGTTGTTCTCTTTTATGTTTTAATGCAAATTACAATTTCTTCCCATAAAAAAAAGATGTGGATGAAAAATATGCATTTCCAAGAAGAAAGTGTGATTAATTGATTTGATGGTTTTGGATATGTTTGTCTAATTGCTTTTTTTATTACTTTTTTCATGTAAATTGCATCTTTCTATTCAATATTGGTAATTTATTGATTTTTTGGATTTATTTGCAGAGCATTAGGATGAACATCTGATGAGAAAAAGGTCAAAATGGTTCCTAAAATTTTTACAGGAGGCTGTTTTAATCATAGACTATCGAATATGTCCAATTTAGCTCATTGAGTCCTCAAATTTTATATAAAAAGCTCCATTGATTCTTAATTTGGATCCAAAATATTCCAATAGAGGGATTTTTTTGGATTATTTTTTATGAGTCAAGAGATTAAATTTGGCATTTTAGATAAGTGAGACTAAAATGAACCCATAAAATAGTCAAAGGGATCTTTTATCTTTTTCTCAGGATTTTAATTAATGGAGGGCTTAAAAATCATGTAACTTCGTAAGAGTTTGGACAAATTCATTTTGATTTTTATAGAGTTAAACTAAGGATGCAATTGATGTTTCTATGAAGCAAGGCAGCTTGGAGATGTCAGATATCTGTCATTATTTTCCCCATTTGGATGCATCATCCTTGGTTACCTGCATCTGTTTCATGTTTTTTCTTATGTTGGATTTATTCTTATTTCATTTTAATTGTACAAGTACTATCATTTGAGGACCCTTTACACTAGCTGAGAAGTTTACTTTTTTTTTTTTTTCATAAGAAACCAGCTTTAGTGTCGTCACTCTTTAAATTTTTAGTCTATATTTTCAATGTAACTCAACAATTTTTTTTAACAATCTTGATGGATTATACACTTGGCATTCTATATTTGTATTGTTGTTTGGTAACTCATGTTTTGATAATTGAGAGTATGTTTTGGGTCCACTTAATGCTGCTGATTCAACCAAGCAGGCATAATCATTAATTGATAATGTTGCTCTGCGAGCATGCAGGAGATGCTCTATTGCTTATAGCAACATTGTCATTTCATGTAGAGAAATTTGCGTATGTCTCTCTTTTAACAGCTTGCAATTTGGTTCTTCCGAAGAAATATTTGTCACAAACTTTTGTAAACAAGATGTACTGTAGACTAACACGGAGAAGATGATTGTAGATAAATTTCATAGGATATAGACACACATGGAGATTCTTAGAATCTTTCGAAGGTAAAATAAAGTTGTACACGATATGAAGATTTTTTTTTTATATTTATTTATCATCAAAACAATACCTCATGAAGTATAAATTTTATTTTTGTTTGCACATATACTTCATTTCCATAGAATATTGTTGACTAAAAAATAGAAGTACTCTTTGACATAATATGCTATTCACCTTGTAATGGAGTGTATCTCTTGGAGTGTAGGATTGTAGTAGTGGTCAAGTTGCCTCCAATGTGAATTGCAGTTCATGGTTTCGAGTCATGAAAATATCCTTTTTACAATGCGAGGGAGAGGATGCTCACATCAATTTATTCTTAGTACTTGAATTGTGGGGGATTCATGTGTTGGTTGCACTCTTTTATGTCGCGAATTCTTGAATCTTGAACCTGTCATTGTCTCCTTACATCAATCCTACTATAAAATGGAACTTATCATATGTTATCTCTTGGAACTTTCGTGATGGGGAAAAGTGAAACTTTTGTAATGGTGAAAAGTGCAATATGTATGTTAAACTAATTATGAAAGTGGTTTTTATTTATCTAGAAGTGTTAGACGGAGTAGGAGTGGGAGCACAACTAGAAAATTAAGTCTACATATAGAATATTTTAAGGATGCAAATGAACAAATACACTCGATATGCTACTCATGGATCAGGTTGATTAGAATTTGTTCAATATTTTTTATTTAATTAATTAAACGAGCTGAACACGTTTATAAATACTCTATTGATAAATGAGCAAACTAGAATAGTTTGGTATTCGATTTATTTATGATCAAGAATAATATCATTTAAAGTTCGTGAATAAGCTCATTAAGAAAGTCTTAGTGCTAGATAATTTGCTCATTTAATACTTGATTATAAATTTATTTAACTATGTGATGAGGACATCGAAGATCAACGGCTACGATCGTGTCTATTTATGTATTTTATTTGTTATTTGTACTTTTCCATTTCTACCCTCACTTGAGGGCTTTGCTTTATGTTGGCCCTAGGGGCAATTATGTCTTTTATGTTTCCTTCATGTAATTGGCTATTTAAGTCTTCTCCTTCCTCTTGGAAGGATGATGATTATTGAATGAAATTTTGCTCTTGTGTTCTCTTTGTGAGTTCCTTTTTGAAGATCTCTTAGTGAGTTCTTTTCCCTAGATTTCTGTGTGAGTTCTAGGGAAAGCCCAAGGTGAGGGCAAAAGCAATACCCGTCAACCTTGGTGGATTCCAAGGTTCGCGGTTCTCTTATCTTCTCTTGTTTTATTTTCTTATTGCATCGATTCCCTCCACTTTCATTCCACCACCGAAATACCTCTTGATCCCCATCAAATCTCCCCTCCACAATTCCACCCGCCGGCCTAGCTCCTAGCCACCTCCACCGAAGCCAAAACCACCTCTTCTCCTTTGGCCGCCGGCCACCCATTGCTCCAAGGCATGATGAAGATGCAAATCATCATTATGACTCCTTGATGGGTGCTTAGCAATAAATAAAGGAGTTACCGAATTTTGAATTTCAAAATTTGAAATTCAAAACTTTCCATATTTGAAAATTCCTAATTAGGAAAGTTTTCAAATTGATCCAATTTAAATTTCATGACATGTGGAGTTTTTAAATTTTCATCCTAGGTGGCATCGACTCAATTGGAAAGCACTTCCTCCCTCCCTAATCCTCTCTCTCTCTCTCTCCATACCGCCGGCCCCCTTCATTGGGCTCTCCATTGATTTTCATTAATGCACCCCATCCAAATTTTGAAATCTGAAATTGATTTCAATTAAAACCCCTCCCATCCCAATTAAAACTGAAATCAATTTCAGTTTTTCTACATAAAGAGCCCTCACCCTTCTCTCCTCCACCTCACCCTCATTGTTTCTCTCTCTAATTGCCACACCACCACCACTTAAATACCTCTTAAATGCCTCCTCTCCCATAGTTAATTCCATATTTCATCAGTTTTAATTTCAGATTTCAAAAATCTGAAACTGAAATGGATTCCCTCTCTCCTCAGCTAACTCCCTCATCCCGTAACCTGCTCTAGTTTATTTCTAAATCAAGAAATCTCAAATTGGAAATGCTCTCTTTTGCTGGCCTGTGATCCTAGCAAGAGGGAATTGCTGCCAGGTGATCCCAGAGAGCCGTTTATGACTGTCCAAGGCATCCTGAAGTGCCTAGTGGCGGCCCAACCTTCCCAGGATTCCGTTAAACCTGCTGCCCAGATTTTCAGAAGCTGTTTGGGCTGCTGTCCAGAAGTATTTCAAGTGCCGAATTGCTGTCCCGACCCTCTTTGCTGCTGTCTCGGCATCCCTAGCCGCTGGCCAGTCATTTTGGGTGACCTCTTATGGCTGTCTCGCTGTCCAGAATGTTCCCCATCGCCATATCTTGAAGGCTCCGTAACCTAAAGTGCTGTCCACTCTTCCTCAAACGTATAAGCAACTACGCCGGAGCACCGTATTTGTCGTTCCCTTGGATAACTTCTGTCTTTGGGTAAACTCAACATCAGATTCTCTATCTTCATAGTTACATCCTTGCTTGTGGTTATTATTAAATTCATGAAGATAATGTTAATACATCTCCGCTAAAGCCTAGTAATTAGAAGAGTTGTGTGAGGGACCTTTCATAGACTAACCTTATTGTTAGTATTGGAATTTCTCGTTGAAACCACTCATGTATGCAACGTAAGGCTTAGTTGATTATTTCATGATCTCAATCTCGCATGTGTTTTAGACCTAAGCTATTTTATCACCTTATTATTTTTATGTTGTCGTTTATCATCAAGAGGAAGCTTATAACTATTGTGCTTTAAAATTTAAGCGTGCAAACTTCCTTAATTTAATCATCCATGCTTGTACGTTCTACATCACTATGAGAGTCTTGTTCTTTACTATATTAGATTGTTTTTGTTCATGAACACCAGCCACCTGTTTATGCTTGTTAAATGCTGGTTTATTTATTATTTCATTCAATTGAAATCTTATTTCTAAGCTCAATAGGTTTGCTCATTAATAGGCGCAATAAGATTTGTTTTGATAACTAACAAGCTGTTCGATATTGTTACTCGTTAATAGGATCGAAAATGCTCATTTGATTATCTTAACGAAGCAAGCTCAAAATAACTATAGTTTTAAATAATCAAAGTTTAAACACTGTCACAAATACTTGAATTTAGCTCGAGCTTAGATCGAGGTCGATTTTCTCAAACAAGTTTAAGCTCAAGCAACCTTTTACTTGGCTTAGCTTTGTTTATTTGTAGCTCTAGAATATCATAAAATAGAACAAAAGAATAAAAAATTCCGAAGAAGAGATATACAACCTTTTCATCCAAAAAGGATAATATTCCATCTTTTAAAAAATTTTGGCACGTCTTTTGTAGGTGAAATATGAACTTTGAAAAATTGTCCATCTTGAAAAAATAATTATTTACATCCCAAGGCAACACAAAATCAATTGATTGTTTTTGCTGTTGGAATTTGCACCACAAGTTTTCATTAATTTATTTAATTATTTTGAACTCAACTATAATGAGATTTCAATTTTATTTGTTACTTTGGATTCCTTGGGGATAAATCGCACTTTTCTGGGATAAGAGAAAAATCTCAATGTATGTTCTAGTTGAGATTTCTTTGTTGAAGGATGAAGCATCTTTTGGTTTTGATTTATACACCTTAGTTTTTATATTTATTTTTTTATTTTTATTTTTATGATATTTGATAGAAATAAATTTTCATCCTGGAGATGGATGGCTCAAACATCAATTAGTTACTACATAAGTAAAACTCATCGGCACAGTATCACACCCAGGCAAGTAAAATGATTTCTTATCTTGTCAAATACCAAGCACCTTTAGTAATGGGCAAAGCGACTCCATCAGGCCAAGTTGACATGAGAAGGATATGTTGCCATCTATTTTAAAGGTTCACCTATATGAAGTTGATGTCGAAACAAAATTTATCATGCAATTTCCATCTATTGCTATTTTTTTATGCAATTTTATGATAACCGTCTTTATTACATGAGGCATTAGCATAACCTTGCATAGCCTACAAATTTTGATGTTTAAACTAAAGTTTTAAAATGTTTTCCGTAGTTTTGAGGCCCTAGAAATGTAATTTAATTTCATGATCAGAATGTGTCATGAAAAATTGGAAGGGTTTAATTTCTATAATAAGAATAAGCTTAAGAAAGCATAAGAACAAAGTGGGCACTATGAAATAGAGAAAAAGGGAACTAGTTGCTATAAAAATCAAGAGTAAAAGCTCAAAATGGTCACTTGGCTATCAGGAAATGTCTAATTTAGTCTCAGACTTTCATAATCATCCAATTTTGTCCTCCGATTATTAAAAAAATATCCCAATGTAGTCCCAATGTCAAAAGTAACAGTTAAAATTAACCCAAATAGTTAAATGTGAGGGCATTTTAGATATTATGGTTTATATGAGATTATATTAATTTTTTGTATTATTTTTATTTATCATATTAAAATAAATACAAAAAAATCCTAATAAAAGTTAACCAATTAAATAGCAATAGTGAATAATTATTAAATATGTTTTAACTTTCATATAATTTTTGTATTCATTTTAATATAATAAATAATAAACTATATAATAATAATAATATAATCTCACTTACACTAATATCTAAAATGCTCTTAAATTTAAATGTTGGGGTTAGCATTTGGTCTCGGGATTAAATTGAGATATTTTCTAATAGTCATGGGACTAAATTGGGGCATTATGAAAGTATGGGACTAAATTAGATATTTAGTATAGTCCGATGATTATTTTGAACTTTTACTCTAAAAATCAAATTGTCAAGAAACTTGAAATATGAATCCAAGTTTCAGTCAAGAAAGTACTTACGACATTCAAATCCTTTCAAAAGTAAACTAAGACTAACTGGAATCAATATGTGCTCTACTTTGAATAAAATTTTGGTATATTTTGATCTTATTTTTTATGATATAAAATCTAGAGTTGTTTTGGTCGAGGATTGAGTTCACTTGGGTTTGCCAGGTGTAGGTGATATGCTATTGTTGTAATTGAGATATTTTTTTTATCATGTCCTAGTCCAATAAGCTCGAATTAACAAGGCGATAACAGACGGTCGGACGGTAGATTAAATTTTCAATTCATCTAAAACTATCTCAATAGAGTTTGAAAGAACCGCAAAAACTTCAAATATCAATATAAACCGATACAAAATCATTCAATTACCTTTCATTCAGCTTCTCATGTCTACGGTATATATTTTCGTCTCTTCTACTCATTTTGATTATATTAAACTTACCTGAAAGAAAGTTAGAGCAACTAACAGTAAGCCACAATTCAGTGAGTAAAATATGTTTCTAAATTACAGTAACTCAAGGCAATAGAAACAATATGCAAAATCTTCTTTGTCTTTATTCATTTCATACCATAAAGTAATTACACTTAATTATAACATCTTATTTGATACATTTTCATTTCATGACTTTCCGTGTTATGCGTAAATCATAATTGTTATATATATCATATATGTATTCATATCTTTTGCATTTCTTTTAAATAATACAATCGTCACAGGAGCAACTGTAAAAACTAGTTAATTCGCCCCGTTCAATTGAACCTGTTGATCACCCTTTTAATCTCGCGAACATGAGTGGGTGAACAAAAGGGGGGCATTCGTGAAACCGAAGGAACACAGTTCTTATGCAAGAGCGTGCGGTGAGTTCCGTTTTTTCCAATTTTAGCAAATGATTGCCTTCAAGGATAAGAATCATCCACTCCTTTTCATTCCTATCGCTAAAGAAACATAAATTAAAAAGAAAACGCAAGAAGGAAGTTCTGTCAAGAGGAATGGCTGAGAGGAAAGTGAGCAAAAGTTTGTTAATTCTTTCATTTCTTTTTTGTATAAATCCTTTCATATTCTTCGTCTAATCAGTAGGGAATACTTAATTGAAGACAAAGGTTTGAAAACGGAAAGAAAGATATTTGTGAAAGAAGAGGAAAAAATTCTAGAATTCTTTTCTTCTGAAAGTGGAATAAAGAGTAAGTGAACTATTAATTTAATTTGATTTAGATATGATTTTATATTCTTATTTTCTAATTGAAGAAATCATTATTGTAGGAAGGATTAATTAAAGTAAGCATCGGTTCAATGGTTTAATAGAGAAGGAAGGAAATTGCAAGGAAGGAAGAGAAAAACTATTGTGAGGTAATCTTATAGAAGGAATCAAATATTTGTTGAGGAATTCAAATTGGAATTTAATACTTATTAAATTATTATGTTATGGTGAACAGTTCTCAATACAAGATGATGATTGAAAGAGAAAATAAAGTGGGTATTATATAATTTTATCTTTATTTTATTCTCTATTTTTATTTAGTATGGAGCATAACATATAATTGTTTTAAGACTTATAAATTATGCTGAAAATTATTATGTATGAAACGAACCAATGTATATGCAAGTGTATGAAATGTGAAAGAAACTGTACGTTGAAAGTCTACCTATAAAAGAAAAGAGAGTATAAAATTAGAAAGCAATTATAGATATATATGATACTTATATGTATTTAGAAGGTAATGGATGAAAAATAAATGGGAAAATGATAAGCATCCAAAATTTATAGTTCACCCCCGTATAGTACTGATTGGGGAAGCAACATACCAGTACAAGTAAAAAGTAAAACAAAAATGGAAATTAAAATGGATGTACCTTTTGTACATTTAGACGGTGCTCCTGTACTAATTAAATGGAAAATAAATACATATTAAAGTATTATAAATATTATAAAGGAATATGATATGATATGCATAAATGAATAAAATGAAGTAAAGAAAGAATCTATGCATTATCCAAAAGACAACAAAAAAATTCACACACCTGTTATACAATGCCGGCTGCTCACACCTCAAAACCATCGGATCCTTGAATCCAACCGCGATACCTTGCCGAAATCTCGCTGCAAACGGCGCTGCTCCAGTCGATTCTCCACAAATCCTGCGACGTTGCCTCGATCGAACGACCACAAGCGTCGTTAAATAGAAGCCGAACGCCTCTCGGCTCTCACCCACGTGATCGAGCTCTAGTCGCTACTCCCTATTCACTGCTCTCTCCCACAGCTACCATTCACGATCCACTCGGCTCCTTCCTCCTTCCCATTCGCAAACCACACGCTCTTCTCCTCTTCCCACATCTGAACTCTACCCAAGCCGACAACAAACTCCACCGCTTGGTCCTCAATCCTTCGACACATAGAGACAGAGACCGAGAGAGACAGAGAGAGAGGGAGGAAGAAGCCGATCCTACCTCCATCTTGTCTGCCCGATTTCGCCTTCTCCAACGTTCCCTTCCAGTCGATGTGGGAGTCACGACATTTTCGATCGGAAGCAAACAATAGGGAGTGGTTTGCTGTGAAGGTAGCTTGATCCCTTTCATGCACAACTTCGGCCAAATCCCTTGAATCCATCGAACAGAGGGATTGTGTGTGTATATATATATATATATATATATATATGTAACTTTAATTATGATTATATTAATTAAAGATAATTAATTAAATTTTATTATTTTTAATTAATCAAATTTATAAATTAATTATTGTTAATTAATTACATCTTATTAGAATTAATTAATATTAAGTTATAATTAATTTTAAATTAATTGTAACTTTTTATCTTAATTAATTGTAATAATTTTAATTAATTACTTTAATTAATTATATTTAGTTAAAAATGATTAATTAAAATAATTATTTAATTAGTTGTAATTAATTAATTTTAATTATAACTAATAAAAAATATCTCCCTCGATCCTCGAACCACGCGCCAACATCTACGACCCCGCGCAGGTATAACCATTTTTAAACCCTAAAACTCCGAGAGCCCGTTTCAACGCATTTGTCGAGACAAAACGATCACCTATACACGCTTTTATTAGCGTGGTGGGAGGACATGCGTCCCGACGCTTGCGATGAAGCGGGTAATCACCCAAAATCCCTTCTTCGAAATTCGTATCGTCTTGGAAACCCCGCCTATACACGCTTTTCTTAGCGTGGTGGGAAGGGAGCCCGGTGCGATGCGCACGACGAAGCGGGGATACCCATAAATATCCGTTTGCGGGGAAATAACTGTTTTTCTTGCAAAATACTTTAAAAAAAATACTTTCTTGCAAAATATTTTCAAAAAATACCCATACACGCTTTTCTTAGCGTGGTGGGGGATCAAATTACACGGTCGCGGTGTCCTCGAAAGAGGGCATCTACCGTATACGCTTTTCTTAGCGTGGTGGGAAAGGCTCAGTTTTCTGTAGTTTTCCCCTAAACGAGAGAGACGCCGGAAGGCTGCCGAAATTTCGGGTGAACGCAATGCTACATTTGGATCTCATTTGAACTCAAGAGAACAATTTGGGACCTGGAATTGATTGCACTCGAATGACATGCAAGAACGACGAAGGGCTTGTGCTTGGACTTTTGAACAAGAGTTAAATGACTTAATACATCAATTGAACTCAAATAAAAAAATGTATTGAACTAAAGTCAAGCTTGGATCAATTGTGGACTTGACTTGATCTAAGACAAGAACATGATTTGAACTGGAACTCTATAAAAACAATAGAAGACTTGAGTTGGACTCAAACTGAACTGCACTCGGACCTGTTTGAACTCAAAAAGGACATGCAAGAACTATAATCCGGACTTGAATTTGGTTGGACCAATTTGACATAAAAGAACTCAAGCTCAAATGAACTAAGTATTGTGGACATAAACTCAATTTGAACTCGAACCTGGACTCTACAAGGCCACAAGAGATTTTAATTTGGACTTGAACAATAAAACAAAGAGTTTGATTCAAATTTGACTCGAGTAGTTGAACTCAAGTAAGGACTTGAAGCACATACATAGAACAGAACATGAATCATTTGCAAGAGAACTTGGTTTGAACCAAGTGAAGGGGACATAAGACTTGAGCTCACTACTTGAACTCAAGCAAGAACTTGATTTACACAACAAGGCTTGAACTTTCAGGACCCCATGGAATTGAAATTTAGAATCAACAAATATAAGATCAAAGTGATAATGTTGATCAATTATAAGCAAGAAAATACATAGAATCCTCAATGAACATTGCAAATCATCCATAAATGGTGGTTATTAGTATGCAACACTCACAATATTCATGCTGATGGAAAGGATTTGATAGTTGTAACAGGATTTTCAATATGGCATGCTCACAATCAACATGGCAAAGTCTTCAATCAACATCAAGATGCTATCATACCAACAAAGGTCCAAACTAAATACAAAAGAATACATATGAAATTTGTGGTGAAAAGGAAGACTTGCAATAACTATAGAATCTACAAACATCATTTACTCACAAATGATGATGAAGACTCATGCAATCAAATGTACCCAAGCTTGCAAGCAATGAAATTGATAAGGGCATGTAAGAAGATTGTTGTAGTATTTTCTATGTCCACCTAGGAACACTAACGAAGAGATATAAATAGTATAAGATAATACAACTTGTCCACGAATGTGTATAGAAAATATGTTTACAATCAAGTACATGAAGAGTGGTGAAAGAGACATCATGTCCGTAGTACATTCAATGTACCTACCAATTGTTGTGGCAAAGACACTATAACACCTCTATGGTTGATAATTGTCCAACATCAATCAAATACACTGGCCCTCTATAAGCAAGGACAGATGATGTATGGTGAAGTACAAATATCTCAAGGGTTGTAGAATATTCATCATACATACTATATGTTATTTGCAAGCAGAAGCAAATGAGATACGACGAGTACAAATTTCTACAAGCATCTACAATAAGGGCAGGAGATTCGTTAGTTCACTACGATCTACCTGCAGAAAGAAACGATTAGTGCACGACAGTCTGCCTGTACGAAGTAGCGAATAACTCTATTCAAAAGCTGCTACGCCACGTCACCGAATCCGCAATTTATATGCAAGCGGACAGAAGGCGTCTACAAATACTTTCAAAATACCCCTGCACGTGCACTGTAATTTGTATACACATAGGTACACTAAAAGGGGTAAATACAATCTCAACCCGCAAGGGACTCGACGAGCGTGTTATTGGTACACACGTGACGTCTAGGGATGCTACGCGGGTTATTAAATTTGAACCCGATCCTTCTAAGTAGATAAAAAGGAGTCGACCGGGTTTAATTATAAAAGGCCCCCAAACACCCGCATGGGCCCCGGTGAGCTTGTTATTGGTACACACGTGACGTCTAGGGATGTTGTGCGGGTTGACAAGTGAATTCAAGCTCGAAACCGATCCTTCTATACGGGTCAATAGAAGTCGACAGGGTTCGAACCAACAAACAAATATACGGTTGTGGCAACCGTCATATTTATCTTAATACATTCATATTAGGCCTTCAATGCCTACATTCAAGAGAATTCACTCTCAAAGGCACAAAGCCTACGAAACTTGATCCCCTATCAATGATTTGATAAGGTCGACATGGTTCAATCAACAAATGGAAATGACCCCAATTACCCCGATGATGGCCATGTTGAATGCAGATCTCAACCGGAGGGGTTCCCAAATATTTTCAAATGACTTCCAAATATCCAAATGCCTATAAAAATCCAAAACTCCATGAAAATCCCAAAATCCAAAAAATTATTTAAAAATGAAACTATCCATCCCAACACTTAAAGCAAAGCCCATCCACCATCCACAACAGTTTGTCAGGGTGGACAAATTCAAATTTACTTCAGCTCACAAAGAGCCAAATGCCTAGTCGAAAATATCATTAGGATCCATTCTCGAAACAGTCTCCTGCCAGTGAGGATGTGGTACGTGTCCTCTAACCGGCGGTTTTGCTGCCAAATGGCACCGCAGGATAAACGGTTAGGACCCGGGGCCCTCTGAACCGAGTAGTTTTGCCACCAAATGGCACCATGAAATACCGGTTATGGCCAGCGCCGTTACGTTCCTTATTGGCATCAAATCCTTGAGATATGAATCAATAGGATATGATCGATAGGGCACAAAGCCCTCTGTTAGTTAAGGTGGATTCAAATTTGTCCCCTTAGACAAACATCCAACCCAGGTCTACAAGATCCCCTTGGACGAAGCAACCCATGGCTGCCGACAAGGATCCTTTTGTCAGGTTGGGTCGACTACCTCCTCTGACTAAGTAGACCAGAGATCACAATGGCCCGGGACGACGGAACCATGGGATCTTGATCGGGTCTATCATCCATTCCCCCACCATCCGCTTTAAGTGCTAGATGGTGAAATTTCCAATTTTAAATATCAAATCTTCAATTTTCAAATTCCCATATTTCAAATCCAAACCCAATTCTCCAAATTTCCAATCAATTCAAATCCCAAACCCATTGCTGCTACTATATGCCAGATACACGTATTCTCTACGTATTTGATCGACGACTAGCCTTAATCGAAAGTTCTCTCTCGTGATTGGGAGGGGTAATTAACTATAGGGGCTTGCGCCTATAGAAAACCAGAACTCAGATCATAAAGTCTTCACAAAATGAGGGCGAAATCTCTGGGTAGTGTCTTATCTACAAACCCATCTGCCTTCCAAAATTTACTCCGGAACTTATTTCCATTAAAACTCCCTTGCCGAATAGAAAAGAAAAGCAGGCGGAGGCCGGGGCCGAATTTTCGGAGCCCACACACATACAAGCATACTATATCATATCATTTTATTTTACTTTTTTCACATCATTTCATATTGAATTTTACAATAAATATCATGATAATATTTGATTTATGATATCTTTTAATTAAACATGATCAATTGCCTATCATAAAAAAATGTAATATTAACAATGAGCAAATAGATAATAATAATAATACTTGATGCATTACCTGTAGAGAAGCAAATTTCATTATTATAATTAAAAAATCATGAGTACTCACATTGAATGTTTTCAAGATTTAATATTTTCCAAAACCTCAAGCATTGTTGTAGATTTCAATACTCATCTCAACTTAATTATAAAATCTTCCACTATTCAAATAACATGAATATGATCTTAAACCTTCAACTTAGAGTTCTTAATTATAAAGCAACAATTCTTATATGTGTGAAATACACCGTTTGTGCTTGTGACGTGTAACTTCTCCTATTTCCAACACCTAAAATAATGCAAATCTTTATTACTTAATCATTAAACATAATTCATTTTCCATTTAATTAATATTTTAATGTTAATTATTTTCGAATTTAATTAAACCCTGATTTTAAAAAATCTAAAATATTATCTAAATTCATAATTTTCCTATTTTAACACTTTACCATTGCCTAAATTAAATTAAAATAATTTCTATTTTCGGTTTTGCTTTAAAATCATAAAATTGGAAATCAAATTTTCATTAATTTCATCATATTAGCATGTCAAAACCTCCCCATCACTTAATTAATAATTAGGGCTTAAGTATTTTCGGATTATTATAAATTAAAAATTAAGAAAATAAAAAATTTGTGAAAACCCCTAATTTTCACCATTAAAAACTTTTCTAAGACCATTTGGACCAATATTAGTTAGAGCACTTCCAAAGAAAATTAATTTTGGAAGATGCCCTAAATTTGACAATCTCAAAATTTTTGAAGGAAAACTAAAATTAGGGTTTTAGAAGTTACCATTAAACTTTCCTACACATTCTCTTTTCAAAAATTTCAAGATTTGGAGAACCCTAGATTTTCATCCTAAGAAAAATCTAAGTGAGGAGAAATTCTAGGTTTAGAGTCATACATTCTTCTTCCCTAAGCCTTCCTCTTGATATTCCCCAAGAATCGCCGCCCGGAACCACCGGTCGTTGCTCGCCAAAACTCCAAGCCGCTGCCCTCTCCCTCTCTCGTTCACTCTCTCCCTTGATCGGGCAAAGAAATGAGGAAGTGGCCGAATGTTTTTGGTCCCTTAAGCTCTTTGGAGTGTTGGGAAATGCCAATGGCGCATGCGCCCTTACATGCATTTGTGCTCTTGAGAGTTAAGAGGGGTTATTTAGTCATTTGGCCTTAAATAATCTTTCACGATTTTTAATTTCCAATCCATGCAAAATTAACCTTAAGTCCTTTATATCAAATCGATCGAAATTTAATGTAGAATTTTATAAAAATTATTTTCGAATTCTGACAACTTCGAAAATTTGCTATTTTCGTCTTAGTGCGTAGCAATGCGTCGCGAAGTTACGATTCGACATTTTCAAATTTTACATTTTCCCTTTGAAACTGACTATGTGAGTGTGTAGATCAACAAGGTGGCAGGATTGGAAGGTACAACTAGTGGTAAATCAATAGAGGTTGATGCTGATGATGTCGCAGCTGACTTTGAAACTGATTGATCTACTCTGTGCCAAATGATGCTAGAGATAGCCACTTAGAACTTGTGCAAAGATGTGATAGACATCAACAGGCATCAACAAGTGGCAGATCTGGGGCAAGTTATAAATAAAACTGTTAACTTATAAGAAAATGTGGTGAAAGCCTCTTTGGATGAGCCACAGAACAAATGTGGTGGTCAGATGGTATTTTGTTTTAGACAAGGTGGCAATGATGGAAAAAGCTGAAAGAAGCAAATCTTGGCTTTTAGACAAGGCGGCAACGATGGCAAAGGCTGAGAGTAGCAAATTATAGAGGCGGCTTTAAATTGTTAAATGAGGTACGAAGGAAACATTGAATTGCAGTTGAGGTTGATATAGAAGAACAGGAATGGGAACAAATTTTATCTGATTTTATGATTCATTAGCTATAGACTATGCATGAGAATAGCAGCTTGAGGTTTTTATTTAATGCCAGTTGAAGTAGGACTATCAGAAAAGTGGGTTGTTTGATATATATAGGAAAGATTTTTTTGGAGGGTCCCATCAACATCATCCCTATGGTTCTAACAATCCAAAAACATTAGTTATTGTTCTTTACAATAAGACTGATTCTTGTTCACCATCAAAATGTTGTATCACAATATATCAGATGCTTTTTATATTTTGGTGATTTGGCTTCATGATAAAGAAATTTGCAACAAATACATCAACCATATTCTGTTAATGTAGCAAAATAAGGTCTAGGTCTTTATATGACAGATTCTTAATTCTTGAACCTTTCAATCTCTACATGAGATGATGAACCTGCAATAAATATCTAAAATGCTTTTACTTCTTGGTGATTATGAGCAGGTTTGATGATTCTATTGGCAAGTTTGGATTTGCCTCACAGCTGAGCCTTTTGGTATCTGCATTGGATATGTCATTTGAAGCCAAATATCTGGAAGATTTTGTTTCAGGTTACATATATATTTGTAAGGTTTCTTATTTGCAAATTTTATGAAGATTCACTTCCTATTCATTGCTTTGTGGTAGACAGCTGAGAACTCAGGCTCTGATATTTCTAAGATCTCTGATTGTATACCTCCTCCAGCAGTTGTGGATCGCATCCTTAAAGAGATTTTCCGGAATGGTACCATGAAAATTTTCAGCTGGATCTAATTACTGTTGCTTCTTCTGTTTATGATTGTGATAACCAGCTATCATTGTATTACTCTTTATAACCGTGTGCATTAGCCTTTTAATTTAATGGAGATGGCATTAGGTTTGGAGCCCGCTAAAATGTTTTGTCAATCAACTAATTTTTTGTACTTCTGTCAAGTTATTAACTTTTGACTTGCATGTTTATCTTCCATTTACTTTTGCTTTATTTTAAAATCAATTTTATCTCGCATGTAGGTGCTCAATAAGGTTTATTGATTGGCGTGCAAAAAAACAAAATCATATTAGTCTAACTTTTTTGACTGAAACATTAATGTTCCTTGCAATGAAATTAACAGTGGTCAAGAAATGACTTTTATGTTATGCTGATTGTTGGTTATTTGGCAGATTTCAGTTCTATTTCATGATCTTGGCATGCAAATGACCATAGAGCTGTTGAAAAGGCTCTGCTTTTTTTTTTGTTCCGTAGAAACTTGTAAAACTTTTGATGCCGAACTATGAAGTATTCTTTTTTATGTATGTTGGTTAATCTTACTTTGAAGCCATTTTTTTATCTGATCTGTATTCTGCTATTGTTGACCATTAAAAGAGATGCATAAATTTAAATTAAGTGTTGTAGGGATGAGGATGTTTAGGTGGATGAGTGGCTTCACTCTTAGAGACAGAGTATAAAATGACTATATACGTGAATAGGTTGGAGTAGCTCCAATGGCATATAAGATTAGAGAGAGTCGATTTAGATGGTTTGGTCATATAAGACGTTGGCCTACGGATGACCCGGTTAAGAAAGTATATGTTTTAGATTGGCTTATGAAGGTAGAGATAGATTTATAAATAGACTTGGTTACAAATATTAGAAATGATCTTTTTTTATTAGATTTAAGTGAGATTGTGACTCTTAATAGTACAGAGTAGAGAAAAATGATTCATGCATCCATATAGTGGGATAAAGGCTTGATATTGTTGTTCTTATTGTATATGTATTATGTTGTCAGTGGTTTTTTTTTTCCCATTGCTTTGTTGCTATTCAGATTCCTGATTGAATGCAATTGTGTGTAGGAGTTGAAAGTTGGAAATCTGTAGACTTCGAGAAAAGAAACTCTCGTTTTATAAAAGGTGCTCCTCTAGGCTCTCTATTTGCTGAGTTCTGTCTGCATTTGTTGTGGCTTGGGAATTGCAACATCAGAGGTTTGCACGTAACTTCAAGTTTTTTTTTTTCTCAAAGCACTCGCTTTTGTAAGCTAATGGAAGTGGATTTATTCTGTCTGATCTTATTTGAGAGTTTGATTAAATTTGAAATTTTGATTAGAAGTTCTATTTTAATCTTTTTACATCTGATTTTTTTTTGTTTGTTTTATCGTGCAGCAATTGCCACTCTTTGGATTGAATTTGTGAGAGAAGTTCGTTGGTGCTGGGAGGAGTCTCAACCATTGCCAAAAATGTCAGCTTCCTCCAGTATTGACCTGGCCACATGTTTGGTGCATCAGAAACTGCAGATGGTACTGCTATATATTTTACACTTCTTTCCTATTATTAACAATTTTAATGGAAGGTGGGTCTGCGGGTATTTAGCAAGCATAGTCAAAAGTTTGATTTGTGCTAGGTTTTTAAATGCTTTGTTTTGGAATGGGTTAATCATGGTAACCTTTATTGTAATCCAATCTAATAATCAACCAGTTAGGAGGCTAACTGTAATACTGTAGGAATAGGAACCACAGCCATAGAAATAGGATGAAGTAGATCTGCTAGAATAGGGTGAGACTTCCAAAGTCTACTAAAACAATGCTGCTGATAACAGTCACGAGAACAAGCGGCAGGGCTAACTGTAGAAACAGGAATCCCACAAAAATAGAATCCAAGCCGTTAATCCAAATGTATAAGTTCATGATATGCATGTAAGAACGAACTCCACTGACCAAGTACATTTCAAAATATAGAACAAAAAAATTAAGCATTCAAAATTTATCTTGAAAAGATCGATATAATGCAAACATGTTGTGTCTCTGCCAACTGGGGAGGTTGAGTTTCCCATCACAGATAGTGCTGGCTACAATTATATGCTGGGCATATTTTGGGTGGGCTCAGGTTTAAGACATCCCTGTGATTAGCGTAAGAAGGTCCTCGTGATAAAGCAAACTTAACCTAAATGCTACATCAAAAAGTGTCAGGTTTGGTTAAGCCTTGAATACAAAGAATACAATTACTGCTTGTTGTTCTTTCAGTCCACTAAATGATATGAAGAACACATTTCTTTCTGATTGTTTTTTGTTTTTTTTAATATAAACTGAATTGATAATACTTTGAAGGCAATCACTCTTTGAAGATTTCAAATCTTAAATCAACTTTTAATTCTAACTGATGGCATTTTGCATAGAAAATAGAAAATCAACTATAAAATGGTGCAACAGCATTCATTATGGTTTTACTTGGACTAGATTATGTGGAGTCTAGGCACATTGAATTGTCACGCAGAATATAAGAAAAGTAATCAAAGAAGTGCAAATGCAAGTGATGGTGATAGTGTACATAAAGTGTTAACATAAGAGTGATTAAGAGTTAATAAGCTATGCTCATAATATTCTTGATTTCATTAGCAACATTAAAATGCAAACTTGTGAAACAATTAATGCAATCATATACAGGAAATATTCTATGTTGTAGAGACTTAGTTAACAATAAGCTCCATTTATGAGCAATCAGCCTAGAAACCACAATTGTAATGGATGAACTCAACCACACAAGCTATTATATTCAAATATACTAAAAACTATTCTACATGTGTGTTGAGGGAGAAAAGACTGTGATATGAAGATGTTTTGAAATTTTACAAGAAAAGATAATAGAATAGTTTTGATGTAGTATGACTAATAAATCTCATCTCAACTCATATAAATTACTCCGAGAAATCGAAGTCAAATAAAATCAAGTAAAGAAATCTGGGTTATTTAGTCCTCTTGAAGGGATTAGATTTCCTTTAAGGTTAATCATACTTGAGGACATCACCAATAGACACTATTGATAAAGGAATTGTGCTCTTATTTTGATTTGCTCAGGTTAACATCGAGGGAAAAAATTATTCAAAGAATGTTATCCAGAAAGGGTGGTCTTTGCTTTGAGAAAGGTCAATCCATAAGGCAAAAGGTGAACCACCGTAACTAAGTCAGGTGATTGACTCTTCACATAGAAAATCTACATGATAATAATTGTTGAATAATCAAAAGTTGAGAGGAGCATGAAAGGGCTCAAAAGGGTGATGGGTTTTGGTAAGGAATCCAACAAAAAGTAAAAACAACTTAGTCAAGTTTTTATCAATCCTTCATCCACGTTATTAAGTTTGGGACCATTTAGTTGTTAAGGTAGTTGACCTGGCTCGACCATGAGATGCTTTGTCACCAATTTTGAGTTGTGTCATCCAAACAGAGCCTCATGATATCTAACCAAACAAAAAAAATACTGATTTTTAAATAGGTGAAATTTATGGGTAAACAAAATATGTATTTTTTTGGATATTTTCTGGATTATAAACCTTGTAAGAAAAGTTGGACGCTAAGATCATAACATTTGGCACTAAATGAAATGGCAGCAAGCAAATGAAAATCCCCAAGATCCCATCCTGGAATAATGTACTGCGCAAAAGTATATCTATTTTGTTGGAATTTCTTTACTGAATTACTTTACCTTAATGACATGCCTAATTGGAAATCTTTGTTGGCATTTTAAGCTGGCAATATGCATTGAAAAGAAGAATTTGCTTGTTCATGAGCCTCCGAGTGGTGTTGAAAGTGAAGCTTCTAGTGTTAATAAGGTGCTATTATTTTACTTGTTTCTGCTTATGATTATGCTTTTGAATTCTCATTCTAATTGTTTTTAAGTTATGTTTATGTGCAACCTTTGCATTTCATCATTTTCGCTAGGAGTATGAAATAACAATATGAAGACTGATCCTATGATTTTACTGAACAGGTTGATTTGCATGATGCATGTGATCAGTCTCATGATATGCTTTCTAAAACCTCTCTGGGTACTATCAGGTGAACTAAAAATATTTCTTATAACTATGTTATTACTTTTATTTTTTTTATGTTTAAATGAATAGGCATTTTGATGGTGACTGTCATGCTAAGAGAAGGGGTGGTGAATGTGTTTTAAATTTCTTTACAAATTAAAGTGGAAGTTTGAGTGAATGTTATGTGAGTAAATTAATAGATGCAATTACAATCTAAAACACAAGTGAAAAAAAATTAAATATGAGAAATAAGCACACAGTTTTTATATGATCTGGTACCGAACTGGGCCTACTTGCACGCCTTAGACTCCATTGGCTTAGGATTCAACTAATCATTCTCCCCTTCACTCCTCAAGCTGCCAAAGTAAATGCCACAATCATACCCTCCTATATGGGATCTTTCAACCTATCAATATCCATGCAAACTCAAGTATTCCAAGTATTTTTACAGAACTGATTGTAATTCAAATTATAAGAACTGAGTTGAAAACACAAGAACGATCTTGCAACTCAAACTTGTTCTAAGCAAGCTTGCAATCGTATTGAACATCATTGGCTCGTGATCTCCCAACATTTTGCACTTAAAGAATAAAATCATTTCATTGGAATTTGAGAGAGAAAAATGTTTTTTAAGATGGGTTTTAGGGCTGAATTTCTATAAAGATTCTGGGTTAAATTTTGGTTTATGCTTATAGGCCCAATTCCATCTCAAATTGCTTAGAAGAAGATCCTAATATTTAGCTGCAAATCCTGTAACAACGAATTTTCCCTTAATATGCTTGCCAACTATGCAATGTGGTCTCATCTTAATTGGTGTGACGAGCCGCACCATGACACTATCTCGTGTGAACATGGTAAAGGCAAAGAGTGGAATTTTTGAAAATTGATTAAACTTTTTATTTTTATTGAAACTAAAGGATGTTATAACACAAGAATATGGTTTTTTTAAAAAATTTATCAACAGATATCATTGGATCCAATAGAATTATAAATTAGCTCTATTTATAAATTAATTACCTTTTTAATCCTTAAACAATCTTTATGAAAGTTGATTTATCAAAATTAGTAATTAGAATAGAAGAATTAAGAGCAAGTAGTTTTGCCAAAAAAATGCAACTTAATTATGGAGCATTTAAGGAATTGGAAAATAAGTTCATATTCTCTAATTAACAAAATATTAAAATTTATAGAATTAAAAAGTTATTAATTAATCTAATTTAAATGGGATTATTAAGGGCTTTAAGGTCAGTGCAAATATGCTTGAGCCATGTATCAACACAACATGTAATTAGAAGAAAATGAGAACACAGCTTGGTGACTTTAAAATAGCCTTTCGTGATCTTGAGTCTTACTCCCAAATTTCATGTTGGTGTTGAAACTCAACCTCTAGTTCTGTGGGCTGCTGAAAATTTGGCACATTGATCATCTTGAAGCTAGTAAAAGCCTTTTTCTCAACATGAAACTGTTGAAAATCCTACTTGCTGAGATGTGAAGCTCAACAAATATGCAATGTAATGCTTCAATTGCTCTGTTGATCTCCCAACTGTGGCGGTTCCCATCCTTACACGTAAGATTTCCAATTTGGCATGTTGCCGACCGATTCTTCTTGCAAACAGTCTCCTCCAGTTTCTTCAACATGCTATTGTTCGTTGATCCGATCTTGACCTACATGAAATAGCCGAGCCTCACAGGTAAAGCTTCGGCTAATCTGTTACCTCTGTCGGATCTTAATCACAAGAATAGACACAGATATGTCTGACTAGCCCTAATATGCGAACTCCAACACCCTCATGATCGAAAGATTGGTTCGCTCGTTTGTTGGCATAATTCACTCCTGTACCAGTTGGTTAGTACTATGCCATTTTCTTATTACTTCCCCCTCTGCCTTCTACAGGGAAATTTTTGTTTATTCACTATAAGTGAACTACTTGGTGTATAGGCTTATTCTCTGAAAGCAATGTCTTGCTTTGTCCTGCTCTTAGTTAATTGAATTCTCAAGTATTGTCGACACATGCAATTACTTTAATTGATAGAGGTTGAAGTAATTCAATAAATCGGTAATAATAATAATAATAATAATAATAATAATAATTTTTAAAGAATCAAATAATAATTCAATTTCGAAGACCCACGTCATGATTTTTAATTCGGGCGGATGGTTTTAAATTCGAAGACTCGTGTCGTGATTTTTAATATGGGCGGATGGTGTTAAATTCCGAAGATCTCACGCAATCGATTTTTGATCTAGGCTGAAAGAAACTACGGCAAATACCATTCCGATTTTTAAAATCTTCTATCACTCCAATATGTAAATCTAAATCTTCTTTAATAAGATTGCTTTCTTCAAAAGATATCATTTATATTAATTTTTCTATGCCATTTCAAAATTTTAATTTGGATCACATATTCAAACCTACTTAAGGAGCATAAGCACTTATAATATTAATAATCTCAATATTAATAACAATATTTAAAGCAATACTTCTATCTCAAATTCTATTAATTTCTACATCATTATCCTTCAAAATCTTATCTATAATCACACATACACCTTTTTTAGTATGACTCCTACCTGAATATAATAATTTAAATTATAAACTATCAATCTCTTTAACCTTCTCTCTAATACATTTTGTTTCCAAAATGCATAGAATATTTATCTTCATATGAATTATAATATCTATAATTTCATTAATTTATCTTTAAGGAAACCTATATTCCAAGTTTTTATCCTAATTCTACTTTCATGCACTTGCTACTTTGCCCACATCCATCCATAATGTGGGAACCCTTTGCTTATTTAACATTGCACTTGGGTGCCAGTGTTGCGACCCTTGTACACTTCTCATTGTACTTAGGCCATATAGTGTGTTGCTTCCAATGAACTCCTAGGATTAACACAATGTATTAAAATATTCATGTTATAATTGTTCGGCAAGTTTTACGATTGCTATCAACTACTTAACACAACCCTCCACTTTTCTCTTCTAGAGCTTGGGACCTATCAATGAAAGTGTTAATTCAAGCTTCATCATTAGAGTTATGTGTAGTTGCTATAATGTGAGGCACCAACTATGATGGAACAATATGATTTTGCCTGTATACGACTTCAAAAGGGTTGTGGCCTAAATCAATTGCAAGCGAACTTGACTTGACCTAAGATTTGATCCCATTTATGAATGTTTTTCCCAATAAAACATTTCAAAAGACTTCCCAAACTCCTATTGATTGTCTCAGTTTGACTGTCAGTTTGTGGGTGAGCAACATAACTGAATTCGAGATTAGTGCAAAGTTTGGCCAATATAGTTCTCTAACAATGGCTATGAATTTGACATTCCTATCAGAAGTGATTGTTTTTGGGATTTTATGTTGTTGAACAACCTCCTCGAAGTAGAGATTGGCAATATGAGATGCATCTAGTGATGAGGACATCGTCAGCATTTTCGACACGTGTACCATCAGGAGACGCCGGAGATCGACGGCCACGATCATGAGTTTATTTTGAGTCATTTAATGTAATAGTTTATTTGATTTTTATGTTTTTCCGTTTTTTCCCTTATGGGTGGTTAGTTGCTATTGTAGCCCAAGGGGCATTTTAGTCTTTTGTTTTTCGTTGTCATTGTGAGGCCTATTTATATGGCCCTTCTCTTGTAATAGTTTAGTTTTTGGATGAAATGAAAATTTATCTCTTGTTCTCTTTGTGAGTTCATTTCCCCACGATCTCTTAGTGAGTTCGCCTGAGAAAACTAGATCTCTTAGTGAGTTCTAGTTTTCGAATTATCTCATCTTGTGGAAAATCAACGTGGAGACAAGCGAGGTTAGTAAATCCGTAGCCGTCGAAGCCTTGAAATCTCCATCTCTTCCTTTTCCCCTTGCTCTTGTCGCCGCCCACGCCAAGCAACTCAAACCGCCGGCCACCCTGGCTCCATCTTTCGCTGGCCAGCTCAGCCGCCGCCGGCCACCCTCCTGCCGGCCAGCCGCCGGCCTCCAGCCGACCAGCCACCCGCCGGCCAGCAGCCGGCCAATAGCCCGCCGGCCACCCCTTGGACCCCCATGCCGCCGGCCCCCTCTAGCTCCCCCATTTGAATTTTGAATTCCCCTCCCTTAATGACTTTTCTAATTAAGTCATATTAATTTGGGAAATTAATTAAGAGGAGTTACACATATTTGAAATTCAAATTCCCTCTTATTTTCATTTGAATTGGGAGTTACTTATGATAATCAATTCTGAAATTAAATTCAGATTTTTGATTATGTTTGTTTAATTCTTTGTGGTCCCCATGTAATTAATACTCAAGCCCCTCTCTCCTCTACATGTGGCCGGCCCCTTAATGGGCTTTTCTCTCTCCCAATTTAAATTCAAAGCCCCACCAAATCGGCCCATAATTATCTCCTCAATTAACACCTCTAGCCATTAATGGATTAATTTGAAATTTCAAATTAATCTCCCTCCAAAATCCCTTGAAGCTGAATTTAATTCAGTTTTCTAATTTTTCCCCTCTTCCCCTTGCTCACGGCCAAGCCCCTCCCCTCACTAAGCCGCCACCTTTCCCCCCCTCAAGGCTCAAGAAGAGAGTTCTCCACATCCATGAAGGCCGACCCCGACATCAACCACAGCTTCGTCTTTGATGATCAAGGAAGAAAGGATAAGACGTTGGATGCTCTCTATTCATCCCATGGACTACCCGCCACCGGCTACCACTCCAACGGACTACACTTTGTGCGCCATTTGTCTCCTAGTGGCATCGCTCGGTTGATCTCAATCTTCCTCCATTAAAGTGCCACCAACAAGAGAGTGAGTGAGAGACCCAAGGTGAAAAGTTCTATTTGTTAATTGTGTATTATTGTTTCTCTCCATAACATTACTATATAATTCTATGTTGTCAATTTGATATTGTCCCATTAATCTAGTTGTAACCACATGCCTTACGTAATTTCGACTTGATAATTCCGAGAACTTAATTCGGGCAAGCATTAATTCTATAGCTAGCAAGGCTTTAACAATCTTATATTAAAATCCTCAAGCAGTTCTTGTTTTCATGCATTACGTTTCACATCTAGTGCCTTTCTGCAAGGTATAAAGTGAACCATTTTCTAGAAAAGGTTAATTACCACCATGGCAAATGCAGGCTGATGTCTACCCAAGGTGTGTCGGGTACTTACAAGGGAAATATAATTCACTATTTTTGTTGTTTTGTTGTTGTCATTCTGCATGTTCGAAATTTCCTAATGTAATTGCTCCACGTCTCTAATGAGAAGTGGCTAGTAGAAATTTTCCTAAATAATTGCCAGTCTTATTACAACGAAAATGGCTTTTTGAAATGATAGCCTCTTGCATAGAATAGCATAAAATGTATATTTTATTACCTGAGAAGAGGTAGCTGTGTTGGTTGTGGAAAGTTTATATGCATGTTGTTGGCAATGTTCCCATTTCTTTTGAAAGTCCGGATCCTGAGCATATAACTCTTGAATGACTTAAAACCTTCCTGTTTCAATTGGATAGTGTTGAGTAAGTTTAGGCAACAGCTAAGCACATGTACCATTTGGAGGGATGTGCAGGATTTGTATCATAGTGTATAATGGAAAGAGGATAAGTACTCTACCCATTTAAAAAAAATTTTGCACTTGAGTGCTTTTCATGTTCTAAAAATAGAATGAATTTGTGTGCCAACAAGTGACTCCAAAGTTGCGAAGGCCTAGATAATAGCACAAAACTCTTTGTCATCAGTAGAATACCTTTGGTGGAATTCATTTAGTTTCTTGTTGAAGTAAGCCACCAGATGACCACCCTAATTTAGCACCTCCCCAATGTCTATGTTAGAAGTATCACAATCTACTTCAAAACCTAAGAAAATTCTTGGAGAGCTAGATTGAGCACTGGGGTCACAAGCAACAACAAACAAACAACAACAACATCAAGCCTTTATCCCACTACGTGGGGTCGGCTACATGAATCCTTTTTCTCCATTGTGTCCTATTAAAAGCCAAATTCTCGTTTAAATCTAATAAAGAAAGGTCATTCCTAATATTTTCTAACCAAGTCTTTTTAGGTCTACCCCTACCTTTCTTAACACAAGTCAAATCTAATACCTCTACTCTCCTAACCGGGTCGTCGGAAGGCCGCCTTTTTATGTGACCAAACCATCTAAGGCGACTCTCTCTAATCTTATCTTCTACTGGAGCTACTCCAACCTTTTCACGTATATGCTCATTTCGTATCCTATCTCTAAGGGTAAAGCCACTCATCCATCTAAGCATCCTCATCTCTGCCACACTTAACTTAGTATTATGCTTCTCTTTTAATGGCCAACATTCGGCACCATAAAGCATTGCAGGCCTCACTACCATCTTATAGAATTTTCCCTTAAGTTTGAGGGGTACATTTCTATCACATAACAAGCCCGATGCATTCCGCCACTTCAACCATCCAACTTGAATTCTGAGGCGTTTTTATTGGGTATTGAGGCGTTTTTATTCATGAGACGAGGCGTAAGCCTCAAAATCTAAAAATTGCGCAAAGTAAAAAATAAAAGTTAAAAATGATTTTTTATATAATACCCAAATAATATGTTAAATGATGGTATATTAACTTTCTATTGAACTATGAAGTAACAAATTTATATACATATGAAACAAAAAATTATACAAAATGTAAAATGATAAATAATAAATTATATGAAATATGATTGAAATCCAAATATTACATGAGAAAAACAACATAAAATATATGAATTGCATAAACGTATCATATAACATCAAGTTTAGCTTTAAATTTTTTATATCTTAGTTCTCTAATCATCTACATTTAATTACTAATAAAGTTAAAATAATTGACAATAAATCATAAATCATCTGTACTATCATTACTAAGGGGATTTTTATTTGAGTCATCATAACAAATTGACCTCTCCTTTTATCTCATCCTGTAGGGTCCAATACCTATCAATCTACTTTATTTATTTCAATCTTCTTCTTTTTTCATAAATTTTTTTCATCAACATAAAATAAGAGTAATACTTAAATTTTATAGGAGATGATGGAGGTATGTGTATTTCAAGTGATCCCGACTATGACGGTGGTGGCTACAACGAAGGCGGTGGGCTGAAGGTCGAGACAATTGAGAGGAAGCTAATGCAGCTTTGGAGCGCAAGAGGGCATGATTTTTTTTGGGGTTTTTGTATAGGATTTAGCTAAGTTTTAAATAAAAAACATACATAAATAGAGCGAGGCGTATGCCTCATGCCAGCGAGGCGAGACGCGCCTCAAGGCGGGCCTCAACCAAGATGAGGCGTAAGCCTCATAAAAAAGTTTGAGGCGTAAGCCTTGAGGCGTTTTTCATTGAAATTGCGCTGAGGCGGGCCTCAAAGCGAGCCTCATATTACACAATTTTAAACAATGGTCACAAGTAGTTTTAGCTGATCAAAACTAGCTTGAGCCAAGGTTGTCCATGTGAACTGTGATTACTAGAGTAGTTTAATTAATGGTGTAGTGATTGAACTAAATTTTTTAATGAAATGGTAGTAGGAGGCCAGCCCATGGAATCTTCTCACATCGGTCATGGAGAGGGGTGTAGACCACCCCTTAATGACAACCACCTCGGGCTCCATTTTAATGCATATTTGAGAGACCATAAAACCCATAAATTTAATTGTGTTCACTAAATACTTACATTTGGCGGAATCAACAAATAGTCGTTGCTCTTGGAGAACTTCTAATACTTGACATTTATCTTATTTACAACAAAGTTGTCAATGCACATGCACCATGTGTCTGAAATTACTAAACGACAAGAGGGGGGGTGAATTGTAAAAAGTTTTTCTCTTAATAAAAAATTAACCCTAAACAAGAGTTCTAATTTTTTTGTTGTTTTCGAAATATTAAAATAAAGATCAATGCAATTTTGCTTTATCAAAAAAAACCACGTGCAATAGATATGAAAAATTAAAGTGCAAGCAAAAAGTAAACAATGATAAAGAACGAACACACCAAGATTTTTATAGTGGTTCGGTCAAAATATGACCTACGTCCACTCCCCGGAGTCCTCCACTCCGGGATTTTCACTATAAAAATAGTTCTCCTTTTGCCCCCCTTGGCAAGGCGGAGAAGCCTGTACAAACCTCCCTTTCACCAACCCGGCGTGGCGGAAGACCAAACTCTGTTTTCGCCCTCCTGGCGACGGCAGAGAACCTTCTCGTTTTTCTCCCTCCTGGAGAAGGCAGAGAACCTCGAGGTAACGGATGCAGACGAGCCTTTCCCTTGGAGATCCTCCCTCAAATCCTTCTCGGGCCACAGGAGGAGCAAGATGCAGCGAGCTTGGAGCAACCGTGTGATCTCCCTCACACCTCTTCTCCTTCACAACGCTCACCTCCTCCTTCCTCTCAACCCTCAAGAATTTCTCTTGAGTTTTCTCCCTTGGAATCCCTCTCTAATCACGTTCACCCTCTCTAACAATCTTACCCAAAAAGAACTTGATTGGCATATTAAAAAAGGCTCCAAAAACCTCTGAATTCAAAATTAGCCGTTACTGTTCGTACAGTACGATTCATCATCGTACAGTACGATCTTCATAAACAGCCGTCGTCCTGGTACGAAGGTGTACGAACAGTACAAAAACAATTCGTACTGTACGATACAATATACGGTACGGTACGATTCAACAACATACTATTCGTACAGGACGATGGTCTGGACGATCGGATGTCGTCTCTGTTCATCGTATGGTACGATTGACATCGTACAGTACGATGTGACAGAAACCAAGAGATCGTACCGGACGATATCCGGGACGATCATACTTCGTCTCTGTTCATCGTATGGTACGATCCAGTTCGTACAGTACGATGTTCAAATTTCAATTAGGCCTTGATTACGTGCACTAATCACGGGTTAATTTAAGTAAGTATTTAAAAACCAATCGTACAGTACGAAAATATTCGTACAGTACGATGTGCAAATCTCAATTAGGCCTTGATTACGTGCACTAATCATGTGTTAATTTAAGTAAGTATTTAATACAGATCGTACAGTACGAACAAGTTCGTACAGTACGAACGGCGCAAAAAAACCCTTCCTCAAATTAAGTCACGGCTAGGGTTTTTGGATCTGAACATATCGTACAGTACGAAGGACTTCGTACAGTACGATCTATTCACAGATATGCCCACATAGCCTGGATCGTACGGTACGAAATAACATCGTACAGTACGATCTCCAGAGAAGAATTTTACTTATATTTTCAGTAAAAAAAAAAATTCTCCCCCTGTGTGTGTGCATGGTTGCTCTTACTCTTTCGCATTTTGTGGCCAGACTCAATAAAGTAAAAAATACAATAAATGGAAAAGTACAATTTTTGACTCGTACTCCTAATCTACCCGGTCTTGAGTCTTCCTTTCTTCCTGAGTCACTTGTGATCTTCCTGAAATGTTAGTGCTCAAGGAAAATAACAAATAAAATAATAAGCAATGAAAAGCAGTTCCAAGTCACTCATTATTTGGCATCATCAAAATCTCAAACTCGGGGTCATGGGTTGCAACAATCTCCCCCTTTTTGATGATGTCAAATAATTTGTTGTAAGTAAGAAAGATAAATATTTCTTTTGTTTTTTTTTTTTTTTTTTTTTTTTTATTTATTTTTTTTTATTTTTTTTAAAAAGAAACAAGAAGGGAAGAAGAAAAAAAAAGAACTACAAGCAGGTAGGAAACAACACAAAAGAAACTGTATTTAGATAAAAAGGCATTACAACAAACTTCTCCCCCTTTTGACAGCACAAAAAGGAGGAGCCACTAAAAGCTCAAAAGCAGAAAAAATAGAAAAGACTACAATGCATACATAGACAATCTAGTCAGACGGGTCCTGATCAGGTGGAGGTGGAGGTGGATTTGGCTGAAAGTATTGAAATAAAGCGTCGAAGCGGTGATCAATTGCTGTAAAACGCTCGCCAAACCATCGCATATCAGCCTCGTGTTGCTGATGTTGTTCCTGAATGTGCATGTCGAGGCGAGTCTGCAGCTGGTCGAAGCGGGCGACTAGATCATCATTTGGGAGTGGAGGAGCTGGTGCTGGTGCAGGTGCTCGGGGTGCAGCATGGCGTCGGGGTCGAGCTGGAGCTGCGGCTGGTACATCTTCTCCTTCTTCTTCGTCAAAGACGGGTTCTTCAGGCTCATGTCCCCGATGAAAGAGGATACGGAAGGAAGCATCCGTATAGAAAATAGGAAGCATATCGGGTTCAGCAGGATAGGTTAATTGATATTTATGGTAGAGGATATATCCTATGAGGTGACCAAGAGCCAGATTTTGTTTCCGTCGAGTGGTGGGAAGACGAACAAAAGTCATGTGCCTAATATAGTTGCTGATTAAATCGACCTCATCAAACTTAATATTGGACATAATGAGGTAGGTAGCGACTGACAGGGTAGGAGTCAGATTGATGCGGTCGCCACCTTTGGGTATGATAGAGGTGCGAAGGACATGTTGAATGATACGGGCATTGCGGTTTAAGGATTGGACTAGGGGCTGGTGTTGATGAAAAACAGTGTTCCTAAGGACTCTATTGACATCGCTCCAATCAAAATCATCAGTCAGAAACGAGCGAACCATAGGTCCTCCAGTGGACAGCCCAATATGTTGGGCGATATCAGCTCTAGTTATTTCCACAGGGCGGCCACAAACAAGGGAGTGAAAAGTGGTGTTATCTACTGTGTAGGTGAGATTTGCGAGGAATTCAAATAGGAGTTCAGAGTTGTAAGGGAACGCAAGGGTAAGTAGGAATTGAAAGGTAGTGGAGGCAAAGAGGCCCATTACCTCGAAATTTAGAGCGGCTTGATTTAGCATTTTCGAGGGCGAGATTTTGCAAGCCTTGTAGCGGTAGTAGGCTTCCTCATTTTCGCTATTCAGAAAGCGATCGGGTTGACGACTGGATGAGGATGAGCTTCCGGCAGTCATCCGACCTCACTTAGACATTGTAGGAAGGCACGAAAACTAATGGAAGGCTGAGAGGGAAGATAGGTGAATGAATTTAACAGCCTATGCAAGGGTTTATAAAGAATTTTCCGGAGATCGTACAGTACGAACAGGAGATCGTACAGTACGAAATACAATTAATATCCTGACCGGTCGTTTCGGGAAAAAGAGGTCAAATCGTACAGTACGCTAAATATCGTACAGTACGATCAGACGAATATCGATCGTCCCGAGGTTCTCAGTACGACTTTTGACCAAAAGTTTCGTACAGTACGAATACGTGGATCGTACAGTACGATACGCAATAATGTCGTACCAAACGGCTTTAATTCGTCCCAATCCGTTGCTGACGTGGATCGTATTGTACGAAGTGGTTGTATCGTACAGTACGGTAGGCAATAATATTGGACGATAATCGTACAGTACGATGGGTATCGTATAGTACGATCATCAGAGCTGAATTCTGCCTGTCCACTAGATTTGTGATAAGTCGTACAGTACGATATCGATCGTACAGTACGATGAACAGCAGTGTGAATTTTGGTGTGGTGAGTGTGTGGTGATCAGGAGCAGCCCTAAAGATTTTTTTTTTTTTTTTTTTTTTTTTTTTTTTTTTTTTTTATGCATTTATATCTATGACACCTAATCTAGTCCTCAAGGTACTAAAGGTGTCAAACGCTAATGGTTTTGTGAATATGTCTGCCAATTGATCTTCTGTAGCGACGTGATGTAATTCTATATCTCCCTTAGCGACGTGATCTCTAATGAAATGATGTCTAATGTCTATGTGTTTTGTTCGGGAGTGCTGAATTGGGTTCTTAGAGATACAAATTGCACTTGTGTTGTCACACATGATTGAGATGGTTCCAACAGGTAGTCCAAGATCAAGAATTTGTTGTTTTAACCATAGTACCTGTGCAACACAACTTCCTACTGCAATATATTCTGCCTCGGCTGTGGAAAGTGCTACTGAGTTTTGCTTCCTACTGGACCAAGAAACTAATGATTGTCCGATGAATTGACAGGTACCAGAGGTGCTCTTTCTATCTATCCTACATCCTGCAAAGTCAGAATCTGAGTACCCAAGGATTTCAAAGGAAGTGCTGTGCCTGGGATACCAAATTCCTAAGTTTGGTGTGCCTAGTAGATATCTAAGAATTCTTTTAACAGCAGTTAGGTGAGACTCTTTAGGATCGGCTTGGAAACGGGCACAAAGGCATACACTAAACATGATGTCCGGTCTACTGGCAGTCAAGTAAAGAAGTGATCCAATCATTCCTCTATATTTTTTTCTGATCTACTGATTTTCCACTAGGATCCTTATCTAATTGGATTGTCGAACTCATTGGGGTGTTCATGGGTTTTGCACTATCCATTTCATATTTCTTTAAAATATCCTTAATGTACTTTGATTGGCTAAGAAAGGTTCCATTTTCCATTTGTTTCACACTAAAGCCAAGAAAGTAGTTAAGCTCTCCCATCATGCTCATTTCAAACTCATTACTCATTGTTTTTTGAAAATTCATCGCATAAATTTTTATCCGAGGATCCAAACAAGATGTCATCTACATATATTTGAACAATGAGAATTTCTTCTTTAACTTTTTGTAAAAAGAGAGTAGTATCTACACTACCCTTTTGAAAACCTCTATTCAAAAGAAATGAGCTAAGTCTTTCATACCATGCTCTAGGTGCTTGCTTTAATCCATATAGTGCCTTTTTTAATTTGTATACATGGTTTGGAAATTGTGAGCTTTCAAATCCGGGGGGTTGCTCAACGTAGACATCTTCCTTAATTACCCCGTTCAAAAATGCACTCTTTACATCCATTTGATATAACTTAAAGTTCTTGAAGCAAGCAAAAGCTAAGAGCACTCTTATGGCTTCTAGTCTAGCAACCGGGGCAAAGGTTTCTTCAAAGTCTATTCCCTCAATCTGGTTGTACCCCTTAGCTACTAGCCTTGCTTTATTCCTTATTATTGTTCCTGAATCATTCACCTTATTCTTGAAGACCCATTTTGTTCCAACAACACTCTGCTCTTTAGGTCTCTTGACTAACTCCCAAACATCATTCCTGGTGAATTGGTTCAGCTCTTCTTGCATTGCTAGAATCCAAAATTCATCTCCTAAGGCTTGATCTATACTTGTAGGTTCTATCATAGAGATGAAAGCTGAGTGACTAACCTCCTTCCTAAGTCCATGCCTAGTTCTTACACCTTCTGAAGGGTCACCTAAAATTAACTCTTTAGGATGACTAGAAGAATATCTCCATTCTCTAGGCAAGTTTTCCTGAGATTCGACCCTCTCTTCTAAGGTCATAGTCTCTACTCCTTGAATTGCCTCTATTTCATCATCTTCAATTTTAGTTTCTGAGGGCATATCAGATTCATCAAATACCACATGGGTGGATTCTTCTACTACCAGGGTTCTCTTGTTGAAAATTCTATAGGCCTTACCTACAGAAGAATAGCCTAAGAAGACACCCTCATCAGATTTGGGATCGAACTTTCCTAAGGGATGTTTACCATTATTTAAGATGAAGCACTTACACCCAAAGACATGTAAATGTGAAAGGTTTGGTGTCCTACCTTTAAGGAGTTCATACGGAGTTTTATTCAGCTTCGATCTAATGTTTACTCTGTTCAAAAAACATAACAGGCTGTGTTGACTGCTTTCTGCCCAAAAGTATCTAGGAAGGGTATACTCCGCTAACATTGCCCTAGCAGCTTCTACCAAGGTTCTATTTTTCCTTTCTGCTATGCCATTCTGTTGGGGTGTTCTAGGAGCTGAGAAATTGTGCTCTATTCCTATCTCTTGGCAGAATGACTCAAATCTTTCATTTTGGAACTCTCCACCATGATCGCTATGGATTGTTGATATCTCACAACCTAATTTTCGTTGTATCCATGTGGAGAAAATTTTAAATTCCTCAAAAGACTCATTCTTGTGTGCTAAGAATCTTACCCAAGTAAATCTAGTGAAGTCATCTACAATCACAAATCCATAATTCTTTCCACCTAGACTGGCTGTACTAACGGGTCCAAATAAGTCCATGTGTAGAATTTCTAGTGGCCTAGAGGTGATCACGTCTCTAATTGAGTGAAAGGATGATTTGACTTGTTTTCCTTGTTGGCAAGCATCACATAAGTGATTCTTGGTGAATTCTAATTTAGGTACACCTCTAACTAGGTTTTTCTGAGTGATGTTTCTAAGAGTTTTCATACTAGCATGGCACAGTCTCCTATGCCATAGCCACGAATCATCAACTATTGTTTTCAAGCAAAATGATTTTGAGTTATCTACACGATCAAGGTCTAACATGTAAACATTGTTCATTCGTTTTCCTTCTAAAATTGTTTCACCAAATAAACTAATCAGGCATTTATCAGTAAAAAATTTAACATCAAAACCTTTGTCACACAGTTGACTAATGCTAAGTAAATTATGTTTCAAACCATCAACTAGTAAAACATTTTCAATTATAAAGTTCTTAGCATTACCAACGATACCTGAGCCTATCACCTTCCTGGTAGTGTTGTCTCCCAATGTTACTTTGCCTCCAGTTTTGGTCTCCAATAGGATGAACTTCTTCATGTCTCCAGTCATGTGTCGCGAGCAGCCACTATCCAGGTACCACATGCTCTCACTAGGTCTTTTGTGAGAGCATTCCTACAATTTCATTCACAGATTAGATTTGGGAACCCAAGTGAGTTTGGGTTCCACCTTATGCTTGCATGAATGAGATGTATGCATGTTATGCTGTGATGGATGCAATTTAGGTCTCCATACTAAGTGTGTCCTACGGTGAATTGTGCATGTGCGGGCTATGTGACCTAACATGCCACAAGAGAAGCACCTAACACCAGGAAATGGGTTTACTAATCTATGAGTGTGGTGGTGCCTCTTCCTAAGATTCTGTGATGCATGCTGTGTTGGGGGTTTTTTTCTAGGATGGCCTACTGTGAGTGATGCAATTTCATTTTCTAGTTCTTTTATCTTTTCACTATAAGTTTTACTTCGAGCTGTCAATCCATCAACTTTTATCAATAGCAAGTGCTCACAATGCTCTACTTCTAATATAAGTGCAGTTAGTTTTTTTCATACTCTACATCTAGTTCAATATGTGATGTTTTCAAGGATTCATCATGCGCTTCAATTAGATCAATATGCTTCTTATTTAATGCATCATACTCATCAAGAAGTAACATGTGATCTTTATCTAAATCAGAAATTTTCTTTAACTAAGTTAGCATGCTCAATTTGTAAGGAACTAAATTCAATATTAAGTTTAGCATGCATTTTTCTTCAGTTTTCTATAAGAGTCATGAATATTCTCAGAAATAAGCAATAATTCATCATAAGAAAGTTGACATACCTCATCCTGATCCAATTGATCAAGGTTATCATTAGCCATAAGACACAAGTTTGTTACCTCCTCCTCTGCTTCTTCTTCTGATGATTCTGAGGCAGAGTCGGCCCAAAAAGCTTTCTGTGTCTTGGTCTTTCCTCTCTTGTATTTACCTTTGTCATCTCCTTTCTCCTTTGTTGGTTGGCTCTTAAGATTAGGACAATCTGCTCGAAGATGACCTGGCTTCCTGCACTCAAAGCAAATTGTATCAGATGAAACTTTATTGGTCCTTGAGCTTTTACCTTTATTCCAGCTGTTCTGATGACGCTTCTGTTTTTCTCTTCAGAAAATTTTTGAACTGTCGGGTCATCAATGCTATTTCATCGTCTTCCTCCCCTGCAGAGCTTTCACTTTCTGAGTTGCTAGCTTTTAATGCCACCGTCCGCTCCTTTTTCTTTTCACCTGCATCACTTTGCCTTTGGCTCACTCCTTGCTCGTATGCAATGAGTGACCCGAGGAGGTTATCAATAGAATAAACATTAAGATCTTTTGACTCAGTGATAGCAGTTATCTTAGCATCATAGGAACTAGGCAGACATCTAAGAATTTTATTTACTTTCTCAGAATTTGAAATTTCTCTACCTAAAGCATGCAAGGATGTCACAATTTGGGTGAACCTAGTGTACATGTCAGAAATTGTTTCGCTAGGTTTCATACGGAATAATTCATAATCATGCAGTAAAATGTTAAGCCTAGACTGTGTTTTACTTCGTTTGTTCCTTCGTATGTAATGCACAGTCTATCCCAAATCTCCTTACCAGAAGCACAAGTAGATACTCTCATATAATCCTCAGATTTCAATGCACAAAAGAAACAGTTTAAGCACTTAGCATTCAGTTGGGCTAATTCCCTATCCTCATTGCTCCATTCATTAAACGGTACAGGAGTTTTCAAACCATTAACAGTTTTAAACGGTGCAACATACCCATCATTAACTAACATCCACATGCGGTAATCTATAGATTGCAAAAATGTAGACATTCTAATTTTCCAAAAATCAAACGGTATGTTATCAAAAAGTGGTGGACGAGTTATTGAATAACCCTCCGCAGTGTTACGATTACCAAAATTCGACATGATCGTTTTTTTTCAAGGTTTTCTAAAACACTATTTTTGAAAAACAAGCTCTGATACCAATTGAAATTACTAAACGACAAGAGGGGGGGTGAATTGTAAAAAGTTTTTCTCTTAAAAAAAAAATTAACCCTAAACAAGAGTTCTAATTTTTTTTTTTGTTGTTTTTTGAAATATTAAAATAAAGATCAATGCAATTTTGCTTTATAAAAAAAAAAAACCACGTGCAATAGATATGAAAAATTAAAGTGCAAGCAAAAAGTAAACAATGATAAAGAACGAACACACCAAGATTTTTTATAGTGGTTCGGTCAAAATATGACCTACGTCCACTCCCCGGAGTCCTCCACTCCGGGATTTTCACTATAAAAATAGTTCTCCTTTTGCCCCCCTTGGCAAGGCGGAGAAGCCTGTACAAACCTCCCTTTCACCAACCCGGCGTGGCGGAAGACCAAACTCTGTTTTCGCCCTCCTGGCGACGGCAGAGAACCTTCTCGTTTTTCTCCCTCCTGGAGAAGGCAGAGAACCTCGAGGTAACGGATGCAGACGAGCCTTTCCCTTGGAGATCCTCCCTCAAATCCTTCTCGGGCCACAGGAGGAGCAAGATGCAGCGAGCTTGGAGCAACCGTGTGATCTCCCTCACACCTCTTCTCCTTCACAACGCTCACCTCCTCCTTCCTCTCAACCCTCAAGAATTTCTCTTGAGTTTTCTCCCTTGGAATCCCTCTCTAATCACGTTCACCCTCTCTAACAATCTTACCCAAAAAGAACTTGATTGGCATATTAAAAAAGGCTCCAAAAACCTCTGAATTCAAAATTAGCCGTTACTGTTCGTACAGTACGATTCATCATCGTACAGTACGATCTTCATAAACAGCCGTCGTCCTGGTACGAAGGTGTACGAACAGTACAAAAACAATTCGTACTGTACGATACAATATCGTACGGTACGATTCAACAACATACTATTCGTACAGGACGATGGTCTGGACGATCGGATGTCGTCTCTGTTCATCGTATGGTACGATTGACATCGTACAGTACGATGTGACAGAAACCAAGAGATCGTACCGGACGATATCCGGGACGATCATACTTCGTCTCTGTTCATCGTATGGTACGATCCAGTTCGTACAGTACGATGTTCAAATTTCAATTAGGCCTTGATTACGTGCACTAATCACGGGTTAATTTAAGTAAGTATTTTAAAAACCAATCGTACAGTACGAAAATATTCGTACAGTACGATGTGCAAATCTCAATTAGGCCTTGATTACGTGCACTAATCATGTGTTAATTTAAGTAAGTATTTAATACAGATCGTACAGTACGAACAAGTTCGTACAGTACGAACGGCGCAAAAAACCCTTCCTCAAATTAAGTCACGGCTAGGGTTTTTGGATCTGAACATATCGTACAGTACGAAGGACTTCGTACAGTACGATCTATTCACAGATATGCCCACATAGCCTGGATCGTACGGTACGAAATAACATCGTACAGTACGATCTCCAGAGAAGAATTTTACTTATATTTTCAGTTAAAAAAAAAATTCTCCCCCTGTGTGTGTGCATGGTTGCTCTTACTCTTTCGCATTTTGTGGCCAGACTCAATAAAGTAAAAAAATACAATAAATGGAAAAGTACAATTTTTGACTCGTACTCCTAATCTACCCGGTCTTGAGTCTTCCTTTCTTCCTGAGTCACTTGTGATCTTCCTGAAATGTTAGTGCTCAAGGAAAATAACAAATAAAATAATAAGCAATGAAAAGCAGTTCCAAGTCACTCATTATTTGGCATCATCAAAATCTCAAACTCGGGGTCATGGGTTGCAACAGAGGCCCGCCTTTGCGCAATTCCAGTAAAAAACGCCTCGATGCTTACGCCTCGAGTTCTTTTTATGAGGCTTGCGCCTCAACTTGGTTGAGGCCCGCCTTTAGGCTCGCCTCGCCTCACTAGCATGAGGCTTACGCCTCACGCTATATATATTAAAACCTACATAAATCTTGAAGTAAATGCCTGACATTGGACTTTATAGTAGAGGAGGAAGGGGAGAGAGCAGTTCATCATAATGATGATTCAAATGAAGAACTCCTTAGTGATGACAGTGCTGATGACTTATGAGTTCTTATGTGATATGTCATTGATATTTATTTTTGGAAATTGAAATTATATTTTATTGAAAAGAATATTGGGATTAGGGAAAGATAGAATTTTGAGTTAAACTATATTTCAAGTTGTCTTATTGTTGGGATATTTTGATTTCATTTTATATCTTATGTTTTTTTATGTTTTATATTATTCACTCATATTAGTATATAAAAAATTTATCATTTTATGTTTACGCAATCTTTTGATTTTGAGGCTTACGCCTCAAAACGCCTTGAGGCTTACGCCTCGCCTCACGAATGAAAAACGCCTCAATACCCGAATACGCAATTTTAAACATTGGTTGCAATTGTTCCATGTTGGCATTAGTTGGGTTCATTCCTCCAAGAAAGCGAGTAATCATGTTTTCTTCTAATTCCACCAAGTGACATTTTAAGTTCAATTGCTTGAATTCAATGGCATACCTCTCTTCGGACAGTTTTTTGTTGACCTTCGTATAATACCCGAAGGAAGACAAAAACAACGACAAAAAATACATGTAAACCGTCGGATCCTCAAAACCTTGCCGAAATCACGCCGATTCGGCACCGTTCGCGTCAAAACAGCCGCAAATCCTGCGACGACAGCCTCGATCGCACCTCCCTCAGAGTTGTTAAATACCAGAGCAAACGAAGCCTCCGGTTGCTCTCGTTTTCCACGCTCCAAATCCGACGCCTCTCTGTTCCTCTGTCCGACTCCAAGCCGCCGAACTCACCTCAGCCAGATCCTGCTGAAGCCTCTCATCCCGCGACCTTCTTCCTCTCCCATCGTCCCGATCTCCACCGAAGCCAACGACCCCATCCGACCTTGCCTTCCTCCTCCCGTCAAGCCCGATCCCGAGAGAGAAAGAGAGAGAGAGAGAGAGAGAGTACCGAGCTCCTCTTACCTGGCCGAACTCCACCTTGCCCGATCCCAAGTAGATGCCGCCCTCACCTCCCTACTCTACTCGAACTCCTGCTCCTGCCCGACCTCCCTTTACCTTGCCCGATCCAATCCAGCAGCCGCCCCCCCCCCCCCCCCTTTTTTTTTTGCCTTAGTCAATCTTTAGGTGTAGATTTGTATTAGTATTGTTATTATACTTAGTATATATGTTATACTAGTAATTATTATTATTATTTGAGATTATTTTATAATTAATCTCAAATAATTTCATTTAATTTATAATTAATAGTAAATTAAAATATAATTAGTTATATATTAAATATAACTAATTGTAATTAATTTATAATTAATTATAGTTTAAATATGATTAGTTTATAATTAATCTTTATTTAAGTATAATTAATTATATAATAAATGTAATTAATTATAATTAATTATAAATTATATTTGTAATTACTTTTAAGTTAAATATAATTAGTTAAAGTTTAAACCTAACTAATTACATTTAATTTATCATTAATTATGAATAAAAAAATGGTTCTTTTCTCGATGTTTGCGACGGGCCGGCAAACCCCCAAGGCGCTCACGTAGCGTTGAGGGCGGGAAACCGGTGCGATGCTTGCGACGAGATAAGGATCCCTCTTCAATGCTAGCAACGAGCCGACAAACCCCCGAGGTGCTCAAGTAGCGTTGTAGGGCGGGAAACCGGTGCGGCGCTTGCAGCGAAGGGGATAAAAAAAATGTGTTCTTTATTTTCATATAAGTACCCCCGAACGCCCACGTGGTGCAGAGGAGGGATATCTGTGTTTTTTTCTAACGCCTGTTTTCTTCTTATAATCAACAAACATAAAAACCCTTAAATGCTCACGTAGCAGGCGGGGATAAAAAATTTTCATTCGCGACCGCGGTGTCATGTTTGACACCTACTTGAAGCGCTTACGTAGCGTCGAGGGGAATGTTGTTTCTTGGTTTTTCCCCTAAACAAGGGAGACGCCGGGAGGTTGCTGAAATTTGAATTGAAAATCCAAGGACTTTGAACAATATTGAATCTTATTTGGACATTCATTTGGACATCAATTGAACTAAAGTCAAACTTGAATAACTAAGTAAATGGCTTAAGCAAAACTCAAGCAAGAACTTGTGTAAGATTTGAGTTGGACTCAAGTTGGACTAAAACTTGGATTCAATTGAACTCAAAATTTGAAATCAAATGAACAAACTTGGACTTGATTTGAATCAAGCACAGTGAACATGTGTTTGAACTTGAACTTTGCAAAACAACATGGAACTCGACGAGTGGAAGAGGCTCATATTGAGTCTGGACTTTATTTGAACATGTTTTGGACTTAAACTTGTGTTTCAAACTCAAAGGATGAATGAACCTAAACAAAACTTGAACCTAAATGAGCTTGGTACAAGGAGTCTTAACTTAGACTTGAGCTTGACACTTTGAACTCAATCAGGGACTTGAAGAACTACATTTGAGCTCGAACTCAAAACATAGAAGAATTTGAATGAATCATAAGAAACAAGCTCAAGGGATCATGTGATGCATATGATGTGTATTGTCCATAATCCAAGGCAATAAAGCATAATGGATATGGATCTTTTCATATATATATCAAAATCATCAGCTTGCAAGTTAACATGAAAGTATAAATCATTCATAAGTGGTAATGAGATCTCATATTTTCATATATATATCAAAATCATCAGCGCCGTTACGTTCCTTATTGGCATCAAATCCTTGAGATATGAATCAATAGGATATGATCGATAGGGCACAAAGCCCTCTATTAGCTAAGGTGGATTTAAATTTGTCCCCTTCGACAAACATTCAACCCAGGTCTACAAGGTCCCCTTGGACGAAGCAACCCATGGCTGCCGACAAGGATCCTTCTGTCAGGTTGGGTCGACTACCTCCTCTGACTAAGTAGACCAGGGACCACGATGGCCCGGGACGACGGAACCATGGGATCTTGATCGGGTCTATCATCCATTCCCCCACCATCCGCTTTAAGTTCCAGATGGTGAAAATTCCAGTTTTAAATATCAAATTTCTCAAATCTCTCAACCCAAATTCCAAACATATGAACCTTCAAATTCTCAAACATCCAAATCTTCAGATTTCCAAAATTCCATATCCATTGCTGCTACTATATACCAGATAACACGTATTCTATACGTATCTGATTGACGACTAGCCTTAATCGAAAGTTCTCTCTCGTGATAGAAAACCAGAACTCAGATCATAAAGTCCTCACAAAATGAGGGCGAAATCTCTGGGTAGTGTCTTATCTACAAACCCATCTGCCTTCCAAAATTTACCCCGGAACTTAGTCCGTTAAAACTCCCTCGCCGAATAAAAAGAAAAGTGGGCGGAGGCCGGGGTCGAATTTTCGGAGCCCACATTTATCTTGTTGAAGATTGTGTAATCGGAGGAACATATCTTGGGCAAGAATTTTTGTTGCAATTTCTTTTTCATCTTAGAAGTGATCTTGGCTTGTCATTCTTGTTGATGAGAATGCTTCAAGTTCTCCCATGATAAGGATGCATTGCCTTTAATCTTGATGGCCACCAATTTGATAATGACATCAAGAGGAACTTCTTTGTATTGAAGAATTTGTTCTATGGTATGTAACCAATTGATGAATTCATCCAGGCCCAATTGATCTTCAAATTCCAAAATGTGTACCTTGACTTTGAAATCGGGAGGAAACCTTCTTGGCTCATGATTTAGTGAAGTAGAGGTTCATGCTTCTCACTAGATGCTTCTTGGTGGAACCGTTTTCCTCCATGTTTTCATGGGGTTCTTCCTCCAATCCATTCCAACAATCTATAGGATGGCAGAGCTTCATCATAACAACCTTTCTTGTGGTTGTCGAATCTCCCTTTGCAGGGGAATCTCCCTTTACAGGCCTTTAATCATAGTTTTTTGGATAGGCCGTGAGTTTGCTCTTCTTGGTGGCATGATGCGATTGGAGGCTCTAATATCAAACAACACCAAAATAGAAAGTCCCAAGGAAAGAAAACATATGAGAAAACTAAAAATATGGAATGAAAGACCAAAAATTCTGTCAAGAATACAAAACCATCACCTAGAAGGAGTTTCTAGGATTCAGAAATTTAATCTTGGATGAAAAGAAAACTAAAATCTCTTGGGACAGATGAGGAGTAAACATTACAATGACGAAATAAGCAAGAAAGTAAAAGCAGTGAAAATAAAGGACATGAGGATTTAACGTGGAAAACCCAAAGAGAAAAAACCACAAAGCCACACCACACCAAGAACTCCACTATGAAAATTGAGAGAAATAGGTACATATCTCTCTTCTTTGTTACTCTCTCCATCTCTTCTCACATATACCGTTCTCAATGTCTAACCTAATAAAAAAATATAATAGAAAGTAAGTTATATCTATTATCTACCAAGGGATGCAACCAATGAGAAAAATAAGAAAAATAATTGTTCAGTCAGTCTCGCAGCACTGCGACACCGGTTTGGGATGCTACGAGTCTCAATCATTTGTCTTGCACTGATGCGGCGCCATCTCTAGACTGATGTGGTGCTCTGCTCTTTGTCGTTCAGCGTTGGGGTGATCAAGAACACAGCATCAGGGCGCTCGGGTAAACACTGAGGCGATGTACAAAAAAACTTATCGGTTTGCACCTGGACCCAAGCAGGTGGTGAACCCCGACTCTAGAGTACACGACAAGCTTTGAGGTCCGAGACAACAGAATAACCAGATTGATCAACACAATCATATTCCACACATAACAAAATCTTATCTTTTTCTCTACCCAAATTCGATCAACAACTATGTATTTACTACCCAATCAAAACTTAAATAAAGAAACCCAAACATAAGATGAATTGAATCCTATGGGATGGCCTAGCGGCAGGTTTAATTCTGGATTGGACTGAACCGAACCAGGTGAAAACAGGGGAGGTGGATGGCTTAATAGCTACTGGTTCAGCCTCTGGCTGACCCAAAAATTACACTAGAACTGAACCACCAATTTAATCCAGGAGAAGCTCCTCCGTTAAAAGGACTGAGGAAATATTGCAAATATTATTGTTCAAGGTAGAAGCAAAATGAAAATGGGTGTAATATTATAAAAGATGAGAGTGAGAGTAGGAGTAAAAGTTGCTAGTTTTGGAAAAAAAAAAAGGTGCGGCTAATGCTGCACTAGATAGTGTTGAAGTTGCTGACATCAATGAAGGATGGTGGGCGTCATTTGATGGTGTAGCGAAGGGCAACATTGCGTATTGGGAGTTGTTCATCAGGGGATGTCAATCTATGTTGGTCAAAAGCATCCGATCTTGTGGGTCAAAAATGTGCATTGAGCATTGGACGTTAGTTGATGTTAGGAGTTGAACTTCATTCAGTTGTGAATGTTGGTATATTGTTGTCATCATGCAACATTACTCAGCATACATCTAGTGCTGTGGTTTGATAGGGTCAACAGTTGAATTTCTATTTTCATAATTTGTTGATGGACACAGGGAAGAATAGTCTTCAACATAGTGAGAATAGTGATTGAATTGCAATGTTGGAAACAGACTAATTGAGCTGAAAGTTATATAAAATTTGACTTTTTCTTAATACTCATAATTCCCATTTATTGAGACTTAGTAGAGAAAGCTTATAGAACATTGATGCCTGGTGGGCACAGCCTTGGGGAGGAATCTGAGCCAATGTCTTCTTGCTCTAGTGGAAGAGAAGAGGTTTGGCAATTAGGGATAGCAGGATGATCTTTGGCAAGTGCTACCTTGTCTTATGCCTTTTTTTGGTTGACAATGCATAGCTTCTTAGGGAGAGGACCCCTTAAAGATAACCTGCGCTTTGACTAGTGTGCTACCAAATTATATAATCATACTCATCATTGACTGAATAATAAATTATTGGGGAGTTATTAGGGACTTTCCGCCATCAAGCTTGAAAGCAAACTTAATTTTCTCTCTTAAATTTCACATTTCAAACATGGTATAGTAGCTAATTTCACATAAGATTATATCAAATTTCACCTAGATATCTCTACTTTATTATGTTTAATTAAAAAATTGAAAAAGCCTCATGCTTAATTTTTATGATAAATTTTGTTTCACAGGGATAGCATGTACTTACATCTTTAGTTCTAAATGCATGGTGTTTCAAACTTTTAATATTTTTTGAAAGATCCCTTTCCTCATTTTAGTGCAAATTTATAAATTTTACCTTCATATTATAATTTGAACCAACTTTATTTTTTAAAAGAGAAAATTATCACAATGGTCCCAAGATTATGTGGGGGGTACTTTTAGTCCAAACTATTTGAAGTGTTCAATGTAGTTCTTTTACTTTTGAAATAAGATCCACAATAATCCCAAAGAGAATCAATGTTTGAGATCGTTCGTTGTTATATGGTAACTTTGAGTCACCATTGGTCATGCTTTGTGTCTTTGTCTGCCTATCTGGTACGCTAAACCTTCTACCAATGAAGTAAATTGAAGTTCCATGTTAGAGTTATGACTCCTTTGATATATTGGACTAATTTCCTCACTTGCTAGTTAGAGTTATGACTCCTTGTGTAAATATCAAACCAACCAAAATCCTATGTATCTTGGACATGATTCTTCGAGTCAAGCTAATGCTCGTGGAAATTGATTGGTCATGCCTTGCCTTGGTGCTCTTATGAGTCATGTCTAACTCTTATAAATTGCAAGCAACCATATTGCTTGCCTATGGCGCACTGACATTTCATGTTGAGGGGGTGGGCATGGACATG
>JACXSL010001533.1:0-65000 GCA_019514585.1 Dendrobium officinale
AAACCGAGTGAAAGGTACTGATTATACCTTTTAGGGGTACTTGGGCGTAAAAAGGGCAATGATGGTCGGCAAAAAAGGTCTGGCTCGAGTCGGTTCCTTGTTTGTTTTCGGGATCGGCTCATCAAGGTGAGTGAAACTGGAACGGAAAAAGAGCAAGCGAAACAGGAAAACAGTCACTAGCTTCGCAACGCAAAGAAAGGTAAGTAAGGTAAGAGTGCTTTCTCCTCGGTGTTGTTAGCAAAAAGAGTTTTTCGTAAATGAAATGAGGGAGTCTTTCTAGCTCTGGGTGGGAATAGCTATGATGTGCTTTTCCTGAAGGGAGCGATCTCGGCATTTCTCGGGGTTAGCATTGCTCTAGCGCCTTTGTCGGTTTAGTCAGTCTAGGAACAGGCTTTCTTTGAAGAAATCTCTCTTTTCTTGGAAGTCAGCCAGGTAAGACAGGCAAGTCAGACCAACTTGATGAAAGCAAGCGTCTGTTATCGTAGCAGGAGGGCAGTCATTTTCGGGGAGAGTGCCGAAGGGGAGCGGTTGAGGCATGGGATGCGCTTGAATTTGGTTTGATGAATATCCAGTTGTCCGGTCAGTAGGTCAGTCGGTTAGTGTTAGTCACTAGAGAGAGGTTTTTCGATTTTGGATCGACAGGATTTCGGTTCGTTCTTTAGAGAGCTCCTTGTCACCAAGAAGGGAGACAGGCTGAAGAGGATCTGGAAGTTTCGGAGTGCCTTCCTCCGTTCACGTCTAAGGGTTCCATCGATCGGTACTCCCATGGTGGGAAGTTTGGGATGGTTTCATACCGAGGACGGTACAGTACTATACGAGATGATACGAGACAATTGAACTTTCACGGCACACACACAAGGATGGTCTTTTTCTTTCTCCCTACACCTCGTCAGACTGTTTTCTTAATGATGTGATGTACGCCTCACCCGAAAAAAGAATTCCATCGGCGAAGAATGCTATGATTATTCTAAGGCTTGGAAGGACTGCTTGGAGGATGCTTGGGGGAGAAGGGAGTCCAAAAAGAAAATATGCATACCGCTTCTATTTAGATCCTATTCAAATATTGGTACCTCAAGCCAAAAATATCTTATATAAGATATATATTGAAAAGTCAACCCATGCATTCATGCAGGGGAGGGGACAGATGAGTTTTGTCTTTGTTGTCTCCAATTGAGAGGATGGATTGAGTCAGGAGCGGTAGACTGAACACCAACCTCCAATAGCTGCGGCTTTCGATCCAGTGGGCAACCCTCCCGGTTAGAAGTTGATCAGAAAGCTGTCGGAAGAGCCCCAGCCAGTGCCATGAATAAGGAAGGCAAGGCGCTAGTAGCATTGAAAGTCTGATTTGGAGATTAGTAACTATACCTACTTACTGTGGGAGACGTGTCCCTGCTTTCGGGGTGGTCAACTGCCCTACTGCTGCGCACCTGCTTTTGGTTGCCTACTAGCTCCTACCACCATCCATAAGCTCGTCGAACCTCACTACCTGGCACTTTTCTGAAAATGTCAAGACCGCGCGTAACCAACCTAGCTACAAAGTGGGGAAAGCTTTTCTTTGCGAATCAAAAAGTGTCACTATGACAAATGACAGATTAGGAACAAAGGCAAAAAGGTCTTACTTACTAACAAGAAGCAGGAACGGTCAAGTAGATTTTCCGTTGAGGACTGACCCGAAACAGTCTAAGCCCAATACAAAGATTAGACTAATCTTTCCACCAAGAAACTTACAAAGCTTCCTTCGATTGAATGAACGTTCCTTTCTATCTATCAGAAGTGGACTGCCCAGGCGAAAAGCAGCGAAAGCAAGTTAAGGACTGCCTGTTTGTTTGGTTAGATAGTATGACCTATTGGTATGGCTAAAGAAGGAGGACCCAAAACTAGAAAAACTTATCTATTCTAGGATAAAGTCCCTTCCTCATAGATATAGATTGGGATAATCGACTTAAGTATGTTATTAGCTTCTTAAAAAGTAAGAATTCTCCCTAGCATAGTAGAGGCGGCGGCTATTGTTCGTTTTTTCCGGTAAGGTAAAAAAGGAAAAGGTTCTAGAAGATTAAGATGGTAACATACCAGATGCAAGAGAGTTGCAGAAAGTTGCTGCATTTGTTGGCATTTGGGAAACTGCATGAGGAAGCCATGATCAAGAAGCAATGCTACGCACCTTAGGGATTTCCTTGACGGCTCTGATACCATATAAAAAAGAGGGTACCCCCCTTGCCTATCCACGGGTTGGCCATAGCTATCTCTAGCTAGCAGCTATCGCCTAGCTACCGAAGTCATCCGGGTCGAGCCTTTCAATAGTGCATCGTATGTAGTAGTAGTAAAAATTGACTTCCCCGAGAAGATATGTGCCTCTGCTTGTACTTCACCGCAGTAAAGTCCGGCATTATCTGCTATCACGAGAGACATTCGTCATCGCTCGCACAGATCTTATTAAGCACATGCTAACTCGGCCGTTTCGGTCGGATTGGGAAATGGATTCTTCCAGAACGCAACTTAGAAAACTCCATTTCATTGAAATCCTTAGGCTTTACACGCTCAAGAATATATGACGTAACCAGACCAAAGCAGTCTATCACCCCCTTCTCAGGGAGCTTTCACCACCACGCAATCGGGTGAGGCCAGATGCCACTCGGTGAATGCTGCAATAACCAATGCCTATACCAACTAGAGATTTAGTAATCCCTCTTTTAGAAGAAACACGGTAGGAAGCACCTCTCAGCCTGTATGAAACACGCAGAGAAGTGACACCCAATTGAAAATGAAGAAAGATCATTCTCCATCAGAGACGAATCTTTTACGAAAGAGGTATTCGAGAGGGACTTTTCTTTCTATATCGTCACCTAAGATAGCATAATCGAGAAAGATTTTCTTGCCAGGCCGCCCACCAGTGGTGAGAAAGTGCAAAGAGTGGCCAAGAGGATAGGTATCCTAAAGGTTGTCCCGCCACGAAGCTCACAGAAGTTTGACAAACGGGACCTCGAAGATCTTGCAAGCCAGTGTGGAATTAACCACACTAGACGCAAACGACCTATCAAACCAAGAACACACACCAACAAACAACACTAAAAGAGGCCACCGATCAGTGTTAGGTCAAATGAGTAGCATGTCTGGCTGCCAACTAAAGTGCAGTCTGATTCAAAGTCCCATCCCGACGAATATTCTCCATCAACCATGTATGTATGTATGGAAGGGGTGTAACAGCCTCTGATTGACATAGTGACAAATGGCGAATATTATCCTCTAAACTACAACCGAGACGTCCACAAATAAGTGGGACTCCAAGATCTTCCGCCGAAGGTAGGAACCGACCGATTCGGTTTTCGAACCAGTCTAAAAAAAAAGGGAAAGAGGTGAAGACTGACCTCACCCCCTGCCACTTCTTGTCCAACTTGAAGCGCTCGACGAAAACGCGGCGTGTCAAGTTATGGGTTGGAAGGGTCTTCCAAGTTGGATCCCATCTAAATCCCTGGTAAAGGGGAATGGTGGGAAGCCAGGGCATGTACCTCTGGCTCAGGTAGGTGAATGATTCTTTCATTTCCCACACAAACAAGAGTACACTATTGGTGTCATCCCATGGAGCTGTGATCGACGCAAAAGTGGATTTCCCTCTTAGCCAACAAAGAAAATATCGAAAGACACAGTTGTACCAACCGATCAGCATGGTCATCTTTTCGGATTCCTCCAACGCTAGAGGATACCCTGACCGTGTTAGAGAGACGGTAACGGGACCCGGTAATAAAAAGAAAGCGGGTGTTAGAAAGTCCCACCGTAAGCGATCTTACGGGAGGAAGCTGCTTGTTTGAAATAGAAAGCACAAAAAAGCCACCCCGACCTACGACCCAATCGAACCTACCCACACCTAAAGGTAAGACTCTAGGGTGGTTCCTCAGCAGATCGTAAGCCTTCTACACTATTCGATAACGTAGATCAATACCTTAACGTTACGTTTTAATGAATAGCAAAGCAAACGACTGGTGGGGATAAAAGGTATTCGAATTAGAAACTAGAATCAATATACGCCGTAGCATACCATTTCAGGTATGTTAGATGCTGTTTTATCCATAACATAGAATCCTGGTAATTAGGCCAAGAAATACGAAGCTTGTCGAATGAGAAATTGAATTTTGACAAAATGAAGAACCTTACTTAGAAACCCCTCTTCGTAACAGTCCAAAACTCCTGAATCAAACCAGAAACGGAGAGGATAAGGTCAAATGCCACTAGGTAGCATTAATTGCAACCAATTTTTCCTTTTGGGATACCAAGACGACTATAGACTCGATATGAACCACCTCTGATCCGGTAAGATACCCTCACAGAGTCCATTGAAACAGTGAGGCACCCATTGCTCTACCAGCCGCAAGTTGTATTACTTTCAAAGAGAGAGAGGCGATAGTCTCCCCCTTATCGGCAAGAAACCGCTTAGCGAATTCCATTGCACCAGTGTGGGAAATGAGTGACGACTTCTAAGAAACTCACACTGATCCATGATCTTTGTGTAGGATGCAGCCAAGCGATAAAAATGTCCCAAGAATAGCATAATCTAGAAAACGTTTCCCGGGGTACACCTGCCAGGCGGCCCACCACACTAACATATGATGTGTTAGTGCGAAGACCGGCCAAGACGAATAGTACCCTAGAGGTTTACCTTTCGTAAAGAAGGACACTAACCGAAGAGGGAAAGTTTACTTTGTAGGATCTCGGAAACCAGTGGCTGTATTTGATGACAGCCACGAAGCTCCAAACAGATCCCCAAATAACCCCGCCGACAGCATTGATCCGGAAATCGTTGCCGGTAAAGTGTCTGTAGCAGCCTTAAGATCGAAAGAGTAGAGATGCTCTTTCCCTTTCTGGTGCCAATTGATCGAACCGTCAGTCACAAGCCAAAACGCCCACACTCAGGTCTGAGCTTCATAGTGTCCCACCACAAAGATTGTGCGGGTAACACTAGGCTGTTGATCAGCCAGCCCAACCCATAAGTGCCTGCCCTTTTCGGTTCAATAGGATCCGGATGTTAACCATACATTCCCGGTCCGCGAACCAAACCGAACCTAATTCAGACAAAGGAGGTATAAGAGTCATGAGAGCAGTGACATCCACTAGTAGTGTATGCCATGCGCTAAGCCTCCTAAACTCCTAAGAACAATCAACACCCCTAGCTTCTAGGATTGGATTCTGGGGGTCGAAGTTTGAAAGCTTCAAGGGAATCTTGGTGTAGGATGGTGCATACACACTGAACATGGAAGTCAAAAACTCGACTTCACTAGGATGCCATGCTACCTGAATGATAACCGGATTTCGGTCCTCGCGGCCACACTCGGATGAATTTTATAAAAAGAGCAATAGCTCAAGATAAATTTCACAATCCTAGGATCACTCCTTATAGATTCACCGATTGGTATTTCAATTCTGGGCTTAGCGCTCAGAATATTGGGATCTAGGCACGTGGCCGTAAGGTGCCGAGCCTATCTGTACTTTCAAGAGTTTCTCTGAAAAGGAGTGTTTTTGGCATTACTGGTCTTTGCTATTGGAGTTTGGGCAAGCATTTCTGGTAGGCTAGTTGATGCCCTCCCTTTCATTCCAGGCTGGCGATAGCAGGCGATAGGAAGCCTATAGGTAAGGAATTTTAGAACAAAAGCACATGTCGCCCTGGAAAGGTATGTTCCGCGGTTGATTCTCTATCTTTAGTAAGCTGGGGTAACTTACTGGGCGGTCCTTTAGCGCTTTTCGTACCGTCCTTCCATAGTCGCGACTCTTTGTCATAGTCAGCATTTTGACTTAGGAGTTCAAAGGAAATAGCGTTGAAATTGACGATAGAGTGGTTCAGCTATCATGGCATGGTAGGACTTCTTTCTAATGGCCACACGCTCATGCGTGATACCATGGACTACCAGACTTCCTATGATCGAAGACGACGCTTTTTAGTATGGGTCTAAAAGAAGATAAAGAAAACTTTGACTGTGTACTGAAGAGTATCATATTCTTCTTTCCTTACACAAAGAGCTTAGTTTCATAAGCCTCTTATTTACTCGACCATAGATAGGAACTTACACCTTCAAATCATCCTTGCCCTAGATGGCTTTATCGCATCTTCTTTTTCTAGCTTGACGAAAACTTTCTTGTCTTGTAGTTTCGCGAACTCACATAAGGCGCTAGGTGGAATATGATGCCATAGCCCCTCTGAGGCATATCAAATCCAAGTTTTTCAAGTTCTCCAGTTATCCAGCAGAGAAGAAAGATAGACATAGACGAGACGCTCTTTGAAATTAGAGCGTACTATGTACTAGATCTTTCTATGGCGGAAGCGGAAGCACAATATGGGGCGGAAGATAAGATGACGCAATCACCTTTGCAGAAGAAGATTTGCTGCATTGACTATCCAGGTGGTCAGAGAGAAGGATTACTATGAGAAACTTTGGGGATATCCAGGGATTATCGTCTTGCTGACGGCTTTGGATACATCGTTCTTTCAATTGAAGTTCTATCAGGGTGGTGACCGAATAAGAGAGGTTGTTGGCCTATCTCACAACTTGCATGTCTATCATTTCATCTCAGATGGATCATGGAACCTTCCTCTTGTCCAGAAATGCTCATCACTTTAAGGCCGATTAGAAAAGACATTCATCTTGCTTAGAAATAAGGATGAGAAACCCGAGTTGGTACCATTTGGTCTGGTCATCACCCACGCAAATTGCATGTGGCAAGCTATTCAAGATAGGCTTCCTACAGACGAGAATTGGAGGAAGCGAGGAGTCATCATGCCAAGTAGATGCGCTCTTTGTCAAAAATCTGCAGAAAATGGAGAACACTAGCGCCTCATGTGAATACTCATTTTGTTGGAAAGAAAGACTCATTAGGTGAAATAGAAACAGGACCCTACTCTAAGACTTGAATGGGAGTCACTAACAATGAGCTTCCACCAAGCTCAACTAGAAAATAGAGTAAAGAACTTCGTCCGCTTCAGAAACAAAATCTGCCTATCTCCTTGCTTCTTTATCTAAGAGTCTATAAATTCTTTAAGAATGGAATTGAAGTCTAGAAATCCTGTTTCTTTCAAAGTATCTCACTTCTTTCTTTCTAGACTATCTATCGTATATAAAGAAAGAAGTAGCTCTACTTACCGGATAGTAAAGAAAGAAATCAATAACGAAGTAGCTGCCGCTACTTCCCTGACTTCCCGGATATGAGTATATAAGTGTTTCTTTCTATATTACTTCTTTCAAGACTATCGAGGCCTGAGTCTCGCTTTTCAAAGAAGAAGAAAGCCGTGCGAAAGCTCTTTCCGATCGAAGAGTGGGGCTTTGGTCAACCAGATCCAGCTAGCTAGTCGGATGGTCAGGTCGGATCAGGAAGGTCGAGAAGGAAGGTTCGCTAAGCAGTGTCGGGTAGCCCAGTCCAATCTGCAAAAGTGGTTCATGGGACACTACGTGCCTTATCTAGAAATTGTGTAGCTCTGACTAGTAAGTGAGACGACTGCCCGCCCTGGTTGTAGAGCGAGCCGTCCTTCGTTTCATTCGTTGGTTTGTCTTCGGTTTGCTTTTCAACTCGGCCTTCTCTCGGGACTGTGGTGACGAACCTCACTCTCCTCGGTCCAATTGGCAGACCGTTTCTTTTGCTCCGCACCTCGTGGGGGGGGGGGAGTGTTCTAATTTCTATAGGCAGTTCGTACAAGAGTATGATGTTTCGTATTTCGGATCAATATTCCTTCCTTACCTTTTACAAAGCGAAAATTTCCAGCCTGGCTGAAGTGGGTAGGGGGGAGGCAGGATTCACCAGCACGAGTAGCCAGAGAAGGAGAAGTGTAAGGTCCAGATTCAGTGAAGCGATTTCGCCATTTCTTCTGCAGAATACGATCCTTTTTACGGATGAAGAATTCCTCTTCTGAGTATTAGCCTGATGAGCGTGATCGATAGCCCGATGCTTGTGGTAGAGATTCAGAGCCTACCCTACCTATGGGTTGAATAGTTTCTTCCTTAGTGTCGAATCATATTTCTTATGTTTCTTATGCAATCGGTGAAAAAGTTCATCCAGCATCAGTGAAGGAAAAAGAAAAAAAAAAAAGAAAGAGAAATAGATAGATAAGATGAAAGTTTCTTTAGAAAAAGCTTATGATCTTCTTGATTGGGATTTTATGAGTCGAGTTTGTATGAAGTTGGTAATACTCGATTCTTGGCTTCACCTCATTATGAACTGTGTTACTGCTCTCCTTGATATGGAATGAAGTCGAGCTAGCGCCTCTCTCTTCTTTTTTTTTCTTTACTCTATTCAAAGTTTTTGAATTGGAAACCTTTTCAAGTCGGAGTGACCCGGTTCTTTCTAATAGATTTTTTTTGCTGATGACTTTGTTCTTTTTGCAGAAGCTCATTTTGAAAAAGAGTTTTTTTTTGGAGTGTTGAAAGGCTTTTTCAACATGGTCAGGCCAACAGGGAACGACTTTGGAAAAGAAAAAAGATTGACTTCTCTGCTAATGTTCCCAAAAAGAGAAACTATTCTAATTCTAATATTAGAAGGTCCATGAGCAATATCTTTTCTATTCATTTTCTATTCAAATTCTGAAAAACCTGGGAAAGTATCTGGCTAGTGCTACATAAGAGGGTGAAAAAGGAAACCTAACAGTACATCCTGGACAAAGCACCGATTGTCCAGTTTGAAAGCATCCAACCGCAGGAAGAGCCACTCTAATTCAATTGCTTCGCACCTGTCGCAGTCAGGGAATTAGGTCCTAAAAAAGGAAATGAAAGAAATGGCGTTCTGGTCATTTTTCATCTCAAAGCGCCTACAACATGATGGTGGAAGAGAATAAGAGAATTGTAGGATAACGAACTTGTAAGGCAGAGTCTAGCTTTCAAGCGAGTGGCATTAGAGCTCCTTTTGGGTGGGCATTCATAAGATGTATTCATATATTGGGTACACACATCACATCCGTGGTCCTTAGACCTCCACTCTTCCACTCTAGAATAGTGAACTCCAAGGTTCGTCAATTTTTTTCTTTTTCTCTATGTAATCGTACAATGTACAATGAAAGAATCAGAACTGGAATTGAAAGCGCATCAAGGGAAAATAAGTGACATATTTCCAAGTCCAAACTCCTTCCTGCAAACATATTGTCTTTTCCCTCCAGGCAACCTTGGAACATAGAGTAGAAGAGAAGCTTGTATGGCTTAAAACAAAGCCTATCGAAAAAGACACAGACTTCCCACTCAATTCATTTTTACTAGAATTCGATTACCAAACACCTCACAACTAGAAAAAAACAAGTGCTGAAAGGCGCTAGATCCTTGCATTTTTTGCACATATATACATATACAGAAAGAAAGAATGCATTGAAGGGCATACTACTCATCCAGAAGAAATTGGGATTATGCAGAGGAGCAGGCTTTGGATACATAAGGTGCGTAGCAGTAAAGAAATGATAAGAAATTCTCCTGCAAACGAAAACTAAACACACTGATGGCAATGCTAAAGGCAATCCGGGGGATCAGCAGGAGTTGGAGGTTTCTCTAGAGATGAGCAAGAAAGATGGGTTTTTGGGGCGAAGGTTGACTCTCAAATTCCAAATTGACTGGTTCGCTATTACAGGAGAGGGGGAACCCTTTCCGTCCCCATCCCGCTATCATTACAGACTGCGCTACGTCTTCAAATATCTTTCCTTGTAGCATTTCCCACTACAAAAACAAAACCTGAAGTGAAGCTTTTAAGTGAACACAGCTCGCTCGCCTTCTGCTCCGTGCTCGCAGTTCCTATCTGCGCCTTCTAGCGTTCAATCTCCACTTTCATTTGACTAGTCCCGGCGAAATATGAGAAAAGTGATGAAAGACCCTCTTTTTGTTGTTCATGTTGTGATGATCGCAGCTTCTTTGTCTTGCGATCGCATTAACATGGCGCTGTCTTCTGTTTTATCCTCTCGAGTCGAGCCCAAAAGATCTCATTCAGGATTGGACTGCTTCATCTTGATTTTGAACATGGAATTTCGGGAGCAGAAAGGCGAGAAAGACTAATCTTCGAATTCAGCTTGAAAACTAGTCCCGTCCTTGCTTTTCTAAGAAGTTACTATCCCGCATAAGATAAGATTTGTATGAAAGAGATTTCGTTTCACCGTTTGACTCTGTTGACTCTGAAGCTTGATTTCACACTGACAGGTTTGAAGGAAATTTCATTCACTAACCCTTTCTTACTCCCACTACTTCATCACCTGCGACAGCAGGGACGGATACAGGTACTCGCTTACTTGATTGGCTCAAACTCAAAAAGAACATAACCGTGCCCCTTCCTTAGAAGGTAAGGGAGGTATGGTTGGGAGGGCCAGAGAGATCAGAAACCAAAGGAAAGGAATAGACTCACAAACTGGATTGGATAAAGCATAAGCTCTGGAAGCGGATACGCCGATGGTTGGAAGGGAAGGCTAGCACACATCATTTCTCTAAGAAGAAGTGAGTTTCACGACGAGTCCAGCTCGTAGTGACCCTAACACTGCGTTAGGGCGAACTGGGAAAGCCTTCCAAGTCTATAGTCTTAGAAACTAGTAAAGCCGCATCCCCTCTTCAGTTATCGTGAAATTTCTCTAGGCTCTTCTCTATGAAGAAGACCTCCTCGCTCTTCGTCCATTTCCGTTCGATGGAGAAAGAACTTCTTTTTCGGTCTGGCTTGCTTAGGTCGAGTAAGCAACTGAAGAAATTTCGTATACAGGATTTCAGTATTAGATTCAGTATTAGAAAGGTATGGGTGATCGCAGTATATTCGGACCTGTAGTTAGCTCCGCTTGGGCAGCACCCCCATTGTGAGGTACCATTAGAATGCCAAGCGTGGAAGAAAGCTAAGAAAAAGCATTTCTTTGACCGAGATTACAGTACCTTCACCAAAAGATTTCATTCTGAGTCCCGAGAGTTCCTTTACTTTGAGCATTAAGACCCGTAGAGGGCTTTACAGCGCCTGATCTTAATGAATGATCCTTAGGTGAGGTGCCGAGTGAAAGGGCGACTGCTCAACGGGGATGCCAAGAGCAACCATCAACGAGTGAGTTACTAGGATGAAAAGGAATTTCTCTGAACTCCCTTCTGCCCTTCACCCATAAAAGTTCGATACAGGAACCTCTGTCTCTTACGGATAAACCGTGGGAACCAGACCTCATAGGTCAATTATGGAAAAAGAAAAACAGTTGGGACGAGGTATAGCCCTGACGACCCGCCCATTTACCCTTTCTCTGCTCTTCTTCCGCTTCTGCTGGGAAGAAAGTGAAAGCCAAGGTCCTCTTCTTCTCCCTGCCGATCGGATCGATCCGAGCTCCCGCTCTCCTCTCCTTTCAGTCGAGTCTAAAACTAGCGCCTCTCCTTATCCGACACAAAGAAAAAGGTGGCACCCGTATCCACCATGGCTCAACGCAGCTCGCCGTCACGCCCCCCTGGTTTAGGGTAGTGAGTACCCCATCCTTGGCTCTGTGGCCTCCTTCTCCTTGGAGGCCCGCAGCCGTGCAAAAAGAGAATAGGATCTCATCCGGGAAGAAAAGACCAAGACTTTCTAGTCAAGCCCGATGATTCTGTGGGATTACCCTTTTTCGATAGATTCAAATCACGCCAGAATCGCTCGTTAGTCAGAGGCCTCTCTCTATTCAATAGGTGGAGTCGTGTCAATGCATCCCACCGTGCTTTATTGTTCGCCGATGAAAGAGAGAGATGAAGCTTTCAGGGAGGAAGCGATCTCCGTCAAGGTTCGCATTAGATCCCCTACGAGCTTCTGGATGTGAACAAATGGCACGTCCTTCCACCAGAAGGCGCTAGTGAATGAATAGGTTGAAAGGCTTGTACGCCGTTGGTAAGTGCTCGATCTAACAATAAGGACGGCTACCTGCCTAGAAGTTGTTCGGTGCCTAAAACCGGAAGTCCAAACCAAACCCCAGGCCAGTGAAGTTCAGTGGTTCTAGATTCCTGCCTCTCCGGACGGAATGGATTTTCCTGTCCCGTCCAGATATTTCATGACCTGGACCACACACAGATATGGAAAAACCAGTCTTTTATGTTTGACCACTCCTGCCAGCCAGGAAAGGATTTTCTCTGCTGCCACCTGCCGCCTTTGAGAGCAAAGAATGGGATGAGGGCCAGACAAACATAGTTGTGAAGTCTTCGACCTTCCGGAACATAAGACTTCAAAAGTTGCCTTTGAGAGATGCATCCCCTACCAAATCCTTTTTTTTAGGTAATCGTATAAATCTCCTCCTCCCGTCTTGCCATCATAGTTTTTCGACCTTGAAGCAAGCATCGGTCTCTGGCTTTCCCGGATGTTCAAGATGTTTTTTGACAGTATCTGTAGCGAGAGGTCTCCCCCTTCGAGAGACATTGATATATGAACCCTACTTTTGGAGACATCCCCATACCCATGGGAAGAATGGAACATCTCCCGGCGAGGAGGGAACAAGAGAGAACTGCTTGCCTGGCTTGGAAGCCTTCTGATTCTGAGAATCGCGAACCTCCAAGACCTTTGGATGGGCGGTCCTTTATACTCTGTTGGCTCCCGCATAGAATGAATCTCTGACCGAGTTCCTCAGGACCAACAAAGAGGAGTTTGTCGAACAAGAGCCACTTCACTGAATGAGGAGTCTTCGTTGATCTCAAATGTTCCACCACTACCACATTGAGTAGTGGAAAACGACAAGAAACCGCCGGAGGCCCAGCGGAACACAACCCTCCAGATGGGGGAGGGACGGACGACCTCTCCTCTCACTCGAAGAGAAGAAAGTCGCCTCCGAACCAGGCCTGACACGCGGAGATTCTCGACACACTTCGAGAAATTCGTCGAAGTGAAAATCGAGAGGGCTCCACAATGGTGACTGCTGCCTCGCCATGCGCGATTTTTTGTTGACACGGCTGACAAACGACGTCAATGAAGAGTCTCTCCGGAGTCTCCTACAGCGACTCCATAAGCATGGGTCGAGGCGTTAGTATCAGTGCGCGATCAAAGCTCTCTCTTTCTCGCCTAAGATTCTAGTGGATCCTAGATCAAAGAAAGGTAATCTTTTTGCATCTTTCTTTGCTACGCAACCTTCTTTCCGTTGGTCAAGAACTAAAAAAAAAAAACTAGATAGTTATTAACTGACTACTCGTACAGGAAGGAGTCTTTTTCTGTCTGGAGGTTGATTAAAACATAATGCCTCAACTGGATAAATTGACTTATTTTACACAATTCTTCTGGTTATGCCTTCTCTTTTTTACTTTTTCTATTTTGATATGCAATGATGGAGATGGAATACTTGGGATCAGCAGAATTCTCAAACTACGGAACCAACTGCTTTCGCACCGGGGGAACAAGATCCGGAGCAACGACCCTAACAGTTTGGAAGATATCTCGAGAAAAGGTTTTAGCACCGGTGTCTCCTATATGTACTCCAGTTTCTTCGAAGTATCCCAATGGTGTCAGACCGTCGACTTATTGGGAAAAAGGCTACGAATCACTTTGATCTCTTGTTTCGGAGAAATAAGTGGCTCACGAGGAATTGAAAGGAACATTCTCTATTTGATCTCGAAGTCCTCATATAACACTTCTTCCAGTCGGATCACTTGTAGGAATGAAATAATGCTCATCCATGTTCCACACGGCCAAGGAAGCATCTTTTTTTTCGAGGGGAGTAAGAAAAGAAAGAAACCGGAAGAAAAACTCTCAAAATTTTGTAATGGGTTTTTGCGGCAAATACTGCGCAAGAGGAAGAGAGAGCTTCGACTTTCTCGGATCTGCGCATGAAATTGCCGCCGGGGAATTGCAGTATGAATCCCCCGAAGCCAATGTAGAGGCCCTAACCAGCCTTCTCAAACTGGTCAGAGATACCAATCAAATTTCTCAAAATGGGATGATGATGATGACATGAACATCATCTTCTTATATCTCTGAATAAGAAGATTTCTAATGCTCTCCCTGGACTCTCTTACGCAGGACTTCTTTCTAAGCCTCACATAATTGGAATTTTTCTGACATTCCACGTTTCCGAAATGGATCTTCTCAAATATTTCACATTTTCTATGATCATCTCTATTTTAGGTATTCGGGGAATCCTTCTTAATAGACGAAATATTCCTATTATGTCAATGTCAATTGAATCAATGTTATTAGCTGTCAATTCGAACTTTTTGGTCTTTTCCGTTTCTTTGGATGATATGATGGGTCAATCATTTGCTTCATTAGTTCCAACAGTGGCAGCTGCGGAATCTGCTATTGGATCAGCCATTTTCGTTCTTACTTTTCGAGTCCGAGGGACTATTGCTGTGGAATCTATAAATTGCATTCAAGGTTAAATCTAACTACGGTAGAGTGACCAAAGACTCAGTTCTCTAGCGCCGTTCGTTCTCTTCTTTCTTTTTCACTTATCCCGTTCCGTTGCTGAAAGATAGATACGGATAACCTTTCCCAATGAGATTGAGTTCAACGAAGATGCTGGATAGAAAGATGCTATTTGCTGCTATTCCATCTATTTGTGCATCAAGTCCGAAGAAGAAGATCAATATATATATAATGAAGAAATGATAGTAGCTCGTTGTTTTATAGGCTTTCTCATATTCAGTCGGAAGAGTTTAGGTCAGACTTTCAAAGTCACTCTCGACGGGAGAATCCAGTCTATTCAGGAAGAATCGCAGCAATTCCCCAATCCTAACGAAGTAGTTCCTTCGGAATCCAATGAACAACAACGATTACTTAGGATCAGCTTGCGAATTTGCGGCACCGTAGTAGAATCATTACCAACGGCACGCAGTGCGCCTAAGTGCGAAAAGACAGTGCAAGCTTTGTTATGCCGAAACCTAAATGTAAAGTCAGCAACACTTCTCAATGCCACTTCTTCCCGTCGCATCCGTCTTCAGGACGATATAGTCACAGGTTTTCACTTCTCAGTGAGTGAAAGATTTGTCCCCGGGTGTACGTTGAAAGCTTCTATCGTAGAACTTCTTCGAGAGGGCTTGGTAGTCTTAAGAAAGGTTCGGGTGGGTGTTTGTTTAGAATAAGGCGCGAAGCGAGAATCGTCTTCATGTGTTCATGCTATAATCAGAGCGGATCCAATACACATCAGACTTTGTTCTAAGGAAATGCAGCAAATATTTGAGAAATTGTGGGATGTCATGCCCCACGAGTTAGTTGCCCAAGCGGTCCAACGGAGGGCAGTCTACCACAAGATACAAGATCGAGTTGGAGCCTGGAGCCAAACATGGCTGGGTTGGGTTTGGCTGATGGCCCCTAGCCAGTCGGTATCCCTGTACTTCTCTTCTTCTATATTTACCGATCCGGTCCTTGAGCCTTTCCCGGAGAGTATCCCGATCCAGCCTGGCTACCGATGTGGATGATTCACCTGGCTCGGCGTATGACAAGGCCTTCGGATTCCGTTCCGGCGACTGAAAAGACGGTAGAAACTCGATCCGGGGAGCCCTATCCAATATAGCTTCGATCCTTATCCAGAGCCCTGGCTTCTGTGACCTAGGAGGGATAGGAGGATCGGTCTTGTACCCAACCCAGGGTGGACCTTCATTCTGGTTCGATAGGACTGACTTCTAGCCTCATACGTACATGGAAGTCCCCGTTCTTCAGGCCTCGCCTCGCCGAGTGAGAGGAAGAAATGACACCATAGCACGGCATATGCGCCCAATGTGAGAATGAAGAAATCATCTTCCTCCCTGTTTTTTGGCAGTAGGGACCCATAGATTAGTGCCAGTAAAGCGAGATCGTACTAAACGAGAATCCCAATGCAATGGAAGAAAATGAAAGAACGAATAACTAAAGGCTGTGGTGCTAAACCTACTATACCAGCCAAAGAAAAGACGGGCATGAAAGCCAAGGCAATAGGTAAAAAAGAAAGAAAGCGCGCAGCGTTGAACTTAGACAAGTGAAAGGCGAGAGTTTCTTCGAAGACGCGATTCAAGTAGTTGCCTAAAAGAGCAGCCTTTCTCTTGATATACTTTGAGAGTTCGAATAAACGGACATAGAAAGGAACGCACTAGAACATATTTGAGGCAAGCTGGAACCTTTGGTGAGGTGATATCCTGTATATAGGAGATAGGAGCAGATGAAAGGTGGAGTAGGATTGGATAGCGCTTTTTCTTAGATTTCCAAGAGGAACGAAGTAGCTCGAACCAACTTGTTATCTAACCGCCCCCAAAGCATTTACATTAGACTGAGTTGGATTGTTTTTCTGTGTTTTAGTTTTTCCCGCATGCGGGAAAGACCTTTATGTAGTGAAGCCTATAGCAGAAAGGGACAGCATTCAAAGAAAGAATATGAAATCCAATGCTTGCCCGATTCTTGGAGATGGAGAAAGACAGTGACTTGCACAACAAACCTGGACTTGCTTGCTATCATTCCTGAGAGGTTGAAGCAGCTTGGCTAGAATAGCTAATAGGCTAGCTTCCTTTTTTTGGCTTTCTTAAGGCAGTTCAGTTGCTTGTCCGATTCCATGCTTATGAGTCAATTCTTCTTTGAAACCAAGTCATTAGACAACACCTGTCTGCGGATTCGATTCCTACCCCGGCTTCGGCTTACAACTGGGTACTGGAGCGAGAGCTATTTGAAATAGCGAAACCAGTCTCGCTATTTTCTCTTTATTGAAACTCTTTCTATAGTTCAAGACTTTCATAGAGGAGTTAGTTGGAGAGGAAGACGAAAGACTGGAAAAGTTCTCATCACCACTGTCCCCAAAAAACGATTGCAAGTCTTGCAAGTAATAGTCTCTCTCAGGGCTAATGGAGGGGGGGAAGACGAGACTACCGCGAAAAAAAAATTCATATGAAAGAAGACGATTGAATAAGACCAAAGGTATTCTACAACCTAAAAACCTGAGACCCTTAGTTGATGCTCTTCCCTGGCTGATAACGTTTCAACTCAATTTCAACCCCAATCTATTGAAGAAAGCCTAGCGCTTTCACTGTATAAGTACACTTCACTAGCGCCTTGCTTCATATTTCGTCCTCTCTGAAAAGCTTCCGTCACTCTGGTATGAACTTCTTCTAGCGCCTTGATGGCTTACGCCAATAGTTGGTATCGGAAGCTAGCTTTCCTAACCATCCAACTGGCTTGGGTGGCTGACCTTTGATACCTTCCTTGATAGGGGAGATCCTATCAAGTTCTTATATACTTGAAAGGCGGACGCCGCTATTGAATTAGAGGTTTTTTCTCTGATCAACGACAAGGCCGAGGTATGAGAGCAGGCGTTAGCGTAAGTTCTTACTCTTACTTCATTTTTTGACTGACTTAGATAAACGAACGGGTAAAAAAGTTCTTTCTTTCTCACTTTCTTACGTAAATCATGAATATGAGAAAACCGGATTTCTTTCACCTCCGGTTCAAGGTCTTTGCCTACGGCCCTATATATATTCTAAGAATCGAAAGAAAATTTCCTCCTCGCTCCAAGCAGGGAGTACTCGCTTCATTTCATTACGCTCGTTTGGTCTCGCCTCAAAACAATCGACCCTTATTTTCTTTTCAGAAGTGGTCATATTCATCTAGTTTTCTCGCTTTAGGAGTCTGAACAAAACCTAATGGATCCAACTTATAGAAGGACCCGAACCCGCGTATCGCCTTGGTGGAATCTAGAAAAGTTATGTTGAATTGCGATATTGAGAGGGCCCCCCTCTTTTAATGATGAGTAGGATCACATCACGACAGGGAACAAGCTCTTTGCGCCCCACGTATGGCTTATACTGTGATGTTCGATGAAGAAATAGTATGCCGAGGGGGCTGCTTGCTGTTTCGATTTCACTCGTTGAAGAATGTCTTTCCTTTTCAAAACTTGTATCTGGCGGGTTTCTAAACTATACAATCAAAAGTGATAAGGTCATATTCGCCCGAAGCCTTAGCATGGGTTCTTAGTAGGATTGACCCACCCTTAGCAGGGTACAAAAGAACATGAGTATTCGCAAGTCTTTGGCAGCTAGGGTTGCAATTGGCTAGTAGGGTTTAGTATCTAAGCGGCTGGCTAATGTTGGGAATCCACCCATCTTGTCAGTAGAGTAAATAGCTATTCTTCCTTTACCGGAGGTGTAAGTAACAATAGCAATCCTCCCTCAGTCCCAGGAAGTGATCCGGATCCGTAGTCGGTGTTCTTAGTGCTGTACGTGGTACGCACGCCTTAGTCTTAGACTCAATCTTTATGCCAGTAAAGTTGAAGTCTTCCTATTCCCGGAGCCAAGGAATCTCTTTCTAGTGGCTAACTTTACCCAGAAGGTTAGGCCCTTCCAAGGCGTCTTATTATGCTCGCATGGGTGGTCTTTTTCTTTTAAGGCGTCCTAGAAAATGTTAACTACAAACTGTGAAAGTGAAAACTGAAACTAGAGTGGCTTACTTAAAGGGGAATCGGCAGTCTTGTCTTTTCTTCATTATTCCTGTAAATAAGACTCCTGAAAGCACCTCCGGTCGAGTTTTCCAGGTCTAATGCACTAAAGGAACTGTCTGCTTCGTTTCCAATGCGTAGTAGTTCTCAAGTGTAGGAGGTGCTTTTAGCTTTGGAAAGAGTACGCGTGCCCGTATAGGTGGCGTGCCAGTCTAGTTGTCTTTCTGGTAATAGTTTGAGTTGCAGTTATGCTCCGTGGTGACGAAATGGTTTTCTGGTATGGGTGCAGGTATGGGTATTGGAAGTGTTAATAGTTTGGTGATTGTATTGCTAGATCTATTCTTCCTATACCTAATTCTCTAGTTTGTTGCGAATGCGCCTCAGTCTCCAGTGTTTTAGGAAGTTAGCGAAGTTCCCAATGTGAGAGGAATAATTGCTTTCGCCCTAAGGCTTCATGAGAGCCTGAAAACTGGGGTTTGGTTCATGACTTCTTTTTTTCTTTTTCCTTTCGGGCCGGATCGGATAAAGAAAGGAAGGAAAAAAAAATGAAATATTCAGAAAAGTAGTCCTTACATCCCTCCACAAGCATAAGTAGAGTCTCTGACTTCAATAGCCAGTCTTGTACTAATAGATTAGATTGCACAGTGCCCAGTCCTCTAAGATCTATTGATTGACTGAGTAGTCTATAACTTCCGTATTCTCCTTCCTTGACTTCCCTTCCATTCAGCTCTCTAACTAAAGGAATGAATATCCTTCTAGTCCGGAAAAAGGCATAGCTTCATTGAATCCTGTGGGACTACGATTTCCTCCTTCACTAGTATAGTACTGGTACTCTCTTGGAATTTGATTAATAGGCCCTATCCCTAGTTCAAGGACTAAGTTATTTACATATCTACCTTTCTACCTTTACGAGTGCTAATGCTAATACCAACCTTTTTGAAACTAAGTGTAGGCTCTACAACCTTTAAGAACGTCGTGATTAAGATAGCTTTTGAAAGTCAGTCGTACTACCTGCCTTTATCAACTAAGTTGATATAGGACCGCCCTTTCTAAGCCCGCTTCTGCAGAACTCTTGGGACTAAGATTCCGTACCTAGTACAGTAAATCAGAGGATTATACTATGTATGGATGTAGCTTACCCGAGATAGGTAGAGGAAGAGGAGGCAAGAACTTGCTCGGCATGTTCCTCCAGAGAAATGAGCTGTTCAGGTACAGTAGTTTGGATACTATCCGGTAGCTTCACCGGCCGGCTAAAGAACGAATCTCTGCTGCGTGCTCAGATACGGGTTTTGAGAGTTGGACGGGGGTATGGGGGGAAAACCTCAACGGACGGTTATTCGATTGGATAAAGAGGTTACGAGTAAACTACTTCATCTCGATTCTGTACTGAAGGCGCTAGAATCGTTTCATGTATTATCAATGCAAGGGAAAGGTATTCTACAAGATTAAGCCCTCTCTTACTAGGTATGAAACTCATTGGTATGCTTCCCAGGGCGCTAACCACTAATTCATGAAGACTTTACTACAGATGCTTATGGTGCGGGTGAGACTATCAGATACTTTGCCCGCCTTATCCATCTAACCATCTCTTACTGGATCAACCGAATCTACTGCTGCTCCAGCTACCCCTGTTCTAGCCACTTCCCATCCCTACGCGGGCCTTTCTCAAGCTACGGGCTTTGCAAGTGGAACTCAATTGGCTAAACCAAAAGATCCTAGTCGGTTCTTAAGCTCTTTGCCTCTTTGCTAGAGGAAAGCTCTCCCTCGTCCGGTTCTACTCTGACACTGAATTCTTCCTATCACGATCTCGAAAGTCTTCCATTTCCAACTAGGAAGAGAGGGTAAGGAATCTTCGTCTTATGGGTAGGTATCGGAGAAGAAGGGGGTAAAAGAGACTCTGACTCTTGAATCTATTCCCCTCCCGCGAAAAGAACGTGCCTCAGGATCTACTTCGGGCGTCCTTCTTTCTATGGGGATGGGGGCGCCCCTCACAGTGGACGCGCTTTACTGGCAGATTTTCTTTTTGAGTTGGAGCTAGCTAGCGCGTCGTGGAAGGAGAATAAGCAAAAGATGTTGCATAAGAAAAGTAAGACATCTCGCTAATCACTATCATCATCACGAGCTGTAGCTTCAACAGCTAGTAGATTTACCTGATTTTTCATATCCGGGAGTGCTTTTTCAAAAAGAAAAGGCAATAGTTGAACTTAGACAAGTTCAAGGCAATAGTTTGATTCTTCAACAAGAAAAGGGAAGGCCAGCCTTTTAGCCAAACCTCTTTTTTACAGAGCCTACTATAGAATATAGTCGATGTAAACTACCAACTTCTTCTCTCTAGCGCCTTGACTTTCAAAGTGAAAGGGACGAATTCTACTCTACTCCCATACAACTAGATTCACTTCATTGAATTGAAGTGGGAGAATGGGCTTGGATGAGGTGAGGGCAACTACTTTACTTAACCTGCCCCATAGGGGAACGGGCGATCTTTCGAGTGATTCAATAGACTCTAAAAATTCGTTTTCAACTGATTAGAATAATATTGGACTTCATCCAACCTCAATTTTTTTTTTCTCTTTCTAACAAGAAACAGCATAAAAAAGAGGAAGGAAGAGCTGGTAGGCTACCCAAGCACCATGGGATCGGGGAGCAGGTAGCTCTCCCTCCCAAGCGTTCTTTCTTCCATGTGTCACACTGCGCCCACTGCCATAACAGAAGCGTTCTTTCCCGACCCCCGCGCCCCTGCCTCTGTACTAATGGGATGCCCTGACCTGAACTGAACTACTAAGAACTTGGCACCCGTCCTGCCAATCTAGTCTAAAGAGTCTAAGTAGGATTCCACTCAGGGCACACTTGTTAGCTACAGTTCCCATCTGTCTTGTAAAGAAGAACTGCCCACTGTTACAAGACTAGCTCCCCTGGCCGTAGCAACTACAGTGACTCTTGCTCTTCTTACTTCAGGAGATTAAGGTAGCGTTAGCTACTTACTTGTATTAGAGTAGGAAAAGGCCTTTATCCTCATATCATACTTGGGAACTACTACTATCTCTAAGTCCGGAATAGCGCCCTTCACTTCAACTCATACATACTATGAGACTTCCTTCCAGCTTCTTACTGGCTTGTGAAAGGATGGAAAGGTATCCAGAAAGCAAAGTCACAGCTATTAGATAGGCGCCCTCTCACCTGATACCCGCTACTAAGGATTGAAAGTAGCACAGCTATCGAACTCCAGATCTACTACTTCTACTTAGCAGCCCAAAGAGAAAGTACCCCTGCTTCCTTTCAGAGGCTAGTACACAAGCTACTAAAGCTAGTATACACGCATTTGCCCGATTGCTTTCAGAGAATTACCTCCTAGTTTTCACCTGTCCTGTCCAAAACTATGGAACTCATCTGAAAAGTCGATTTTCTAGATCAGAACGTGAACTCTGAGAATAGGGGTATACAAGTGAACCACCTAGAATCGATCCATGACCGCTAAACAAAAGGAGTCCTTTACCAAGCCACCGTCTTTACCCGCCTCAACCGATCTTAGATCGACATGCCAACAGCCAAGACTGACTCCTTTCCCTGGGACAGCTAATCAAAACGAATACGGCTTGAATCCCTTATCTTTGAGACTACCCTTAGGACTCTAGAAAGTAATTTCACAGCAGATAGACAGAAGTTATGACAACCCAGCCAAAAAGAAGGCTTTCATTAAGAGAATTCGCCCATACAACAACGCTATGGCTACTTTAGGACAATTCCCGCCTTAGGACCCCTACTGTGACAACAGCTACTACGCATCCTACATCAGAAAATGCTATCGACGAAACATATCAAGCATATCACCATGACCTGCAATCTTCACAAAAGCGTTCTAACAGCAGTGAAACAGCCCCTGAATGTCTTACTAAATAGCTGGGAATGCGGCTAGCTAGTTTTTGTTTGTACTCCCATCTGAAATACTACTTGAAAGTCCATATTCAACTCAAAGAAGAAGCAAGCTACCTAGCTCGTTTACCCTAAAACGAATCAATCTCCCACTTCTCCTACGATTACCATGCTCTAACTCCAGTTTACAGAAAGCTAAGCTTGCTTGTTTCACAGACACAGACCTTTTCCCCTAACGGCCGTAGCTCCGTCTGCCGGCTCATCTGTTTACCTGTTACCGATAGGCATCAATCAAGCTGAGGGACCTAACTAAGAGTTCCCCTCTGGACCTGAGAGAAGAGAAGAGCGAATTCTACTCACTTTCTTGAAAGAAGTCAAACGTTATGGGAGCACGCGCTTTCAAGCGATCGAGGGGGCGAGAGATATGCAAGCGAACCTTGTGCCTATTATGAAGAACTAGCCGACTCTAGCTCTGAACCAGTCCTCGCTAATCGTCCACTCTACCGCACCCGAGAGGTTCTCGTTAAGAAAGAGAGTGTTTCACACTTTCTGAGTGCCCCTTTGTCCCAATATCCCTGACATAAGTTCAACCTATACTCGCGGATCACAAAGCCTTTCTTTAAATTGAAAAAAAAACGACACCTACCAACACCCGAGAAAGGAAGTCTTCTCCCGGGCTGGAGCGCTTCTGCGTTTTCGGCTTAGCCCACAAGAAACATCTCCCTATAGCTCTTGAGGTTCATCATCCATCTCCTTATGCCTTCCGTACTCCTTCTTTCTTTTGAGAGGTAGAGGCTCGTCGGGCATTAGCAGATTAGGAACGAGGAAACAGGGATTTCTTAGGGATCTATACAGGACAGTTAGACGACATATAGACCCGATGGATGACCCTAAGTGAAGGATCCAATATCGCCTTTTGTCATTTCATTTAGATACTATGTCCGGTCCTAGTACCGCATTCTTTCTTGTCTTTTTGTATCCATTCCTACCTGATTTCGTTTTAGTTTGACTTCCCTGCCGTTCTACCAGCTCTGATTGAGCCAGAAGGACTACACGGGACAAGAGAAAATCGAGTTGATAGCTTACACAGTAGTAGTTGCTTGATGTGTGTGTAGTGGGATGACCAGGTAGCGATCCTATTAGTATGTATATGAACAGTTCACCATGAGCAGGAGTTTCTCGATATCAGATCTTGAAACAAAGGAGGACCATTTCTCACATCAAATTAGACCTAGATTTGCATTCAATTCATGGTCAAACAAATTGACTCTAACATCCGGCCGGAGGAAAGACTGACTACTACAAGGGCTTGTGCCAACTTGGCCAGAACCGGACATTGCCCTTGAAACATCCCACCACTAGGAGACGGGGACTCGAGGCGTGGTTAAGTCTTCCTGGAAGTCAATTTCTTTCTTCGATAGAGTCTGTCATCAGGGACCTTGTTTGCAGCATTGTCTGGGTTTCAAATCTACATCCATCCTGGAGGCTTCGTTGCCGCCAACCTGTGCATCCTTCTGTTCTGCAGCATCTCCCACATCTGAAAAAGTTGGAGTTGGAACTTTGACTTCTTCAAAACTGGTTGGTTACTTGACCTCCCTAGTGGCTGCAATGGCCTCAAAAAGGCGCGCAGCGTTAAGAAACACTAGTTTTTTTTGGCAAGGCCATTGGAATCTTTTTTTTTTTTCTCCTTCAAACCTCTCCTCCACCATTTTTCCATTGCCTCTAAAGGATTCTTGCTATTTGGTTTCTTCATACTGGCATCATGCACTTAGATAAGATCAGCCCTACTTTGGACCAAGTCAACTCTGCCTCGCTTTCTATCTCAGTAATAGCTTGAAATGAATGAAAGATGAGTTTTCCTTTCACTGACTGTCTAAGTTCAACTATCGCCTTTTTTTACTATTTGAAATATGATCCTTTGACTTTACTGTTCTTACTTGAAAGCTAAAAATTGAGAACTTGAAACTGAGCTAAATTCTGATATCCACATAGCCTGGAAACAAAATCGAGAGGGGGGCCTGTGAAGCTGTTCCAACTGAATCAGAAGTGGAGCATGGTCCGAGGGATCCCTACGTAAATGAGAAAAAGAAATGAAATGCTTGGCAAGGCGCTAGTAGCATTGAAAAACAGAACCTCGCCCAGATACAGTTTGAACCAGTATGATTATTGCACCAGGTATAAGAGCTTCCTGAAAAAAACCAGCATCCACGAGACCTGTGGCAGCAACGAATCCCTTCAAATCTGTCATGGAAGTCACATTGGCTGATTAGTCTATTTGTCCAGATAGCTGGGTCTTTGACTTCAGCAAGAAAGAGAGATGTTCCACACAGTCAAATAGACTAAAATCAAAAGTACTGAAAAAAAAGGAACCTGGGAGCTTGTCACGTTCCCAAAAGGGAAGCATACCATGTACCACTTTTCTATATAGAAGATATAAGCCGGCTTTGTAGATCAGATCTCTTTCCAGTAGCAGTAGGTTTTTTCACCGGGGGGGAGATAATTCCATTGCAGCAAAATACAAAGAGAGAATAGATAGAGTCGTCTAGGGATGAAATCAACTGAGGATGGCATGGCTTATCCCATGTGTAGTCCACCAGATCCCTTTTGGCAGTCAAACTAGAAGTTTGGATTAGAAAAACAGGTCTCTAAACAAAGGCGCTAGAGCGAAGAAAAAGTGTTATGTGCTATTCTCTGATTCGTACGAAGGTTGAGAATCCACATGGGGAAGGGAATGAGCTATCAGCAGCTTAACCGACAGATGAAGGCGCTAGACTAAACCACTCGACATAGGGGGGGGGTCCCACTCTGAATAAGGGAAGTGGCTAGCCAGCCTTTGAAGGTCACAGATCGAGTCATTCTTGTATTTTCAGATCTATTCTTCTATTGGACGATATTCATGGGGAATCTACTTCGAGCATTGAAGCAGAAGCAAGGCGCGCAGCGTTGAGGAACCTATCTTCTGAATTCTCCAATCACCGGACTGTGGGAAAGAAAGACGACCCCGACCTTCTTTCCTCTGTTCAATACATAATGACTGAGGCCAACTTTGGTTCGATCAGTTCATCAATGGTCAGCAAGTATAGTATGATGGTTGATGATCTTGCACGTATTTCGTGTGTATCGGTGGGTCCCCCCCGCGAATGAACTTGGGTGACAGGAGTGGTTCTGGCTGTATTGACCGCATCTTTTGGCGTAACTGGTTATTCCTTACCTCGGGACCAAATTGGCTATTGGGCAGTCAAAATTGTCACAGGCGTGCCTGAAGCTATTCCTAGAATAGTAATAGGATCGCCTTTGGTACTTGAGTAGTAAATTGAGTTCAGTAGCGCCTAAACAGAATAAGAAAAAGAGGGCTATAAGTTGGCTTTTTTGCTATAAGGACTGCTCGCCTTTTGACGGCTTGGCTTCGCTATCGCTCCGTAGTGGTGGTCGGCCTTTCAAGGAGTCTTCCTACCATACCAGAATGCCTATGTTCTTTCTAGTGCGTCAAGCTTCGCCAGAAGCAAGCAATACGAGGGACCTTGGGTTCGTAGACAAGGCTCGTTCGTGACTGACGAGCTCGTGTAGTAAGGCCTCGCCCTACTTCAGGCTTATCTGATGCACTCCACTCGCTGCTGTCTACTAAACGAGCGTTAGAGCGAATTGAGCGAGCGAGCGAAGCCTTCCTGGAGCTTCCCCCTTTCCTCACCCTACATTTTTTCTTTCCGCTCCAGCTTACCCGGTTTGGAGGAGGAATTGATTGGATACCCGAGAACCATAATCTTTCAAAGGAACAGCTTCTACGACGATAGATAGGGGTCAGGCATCTATGCCCCTGCCCTCCAAACAGTATGAGAGCCTTTCAGCTCGTACTGCTCACACTCCTAGATCTTCACGGCGGCACCTCCGCCACCATAGTGTGAGCTGGGAGCAGCTCCGAAAATCCCGGCCTACTCAAAAATGAGCTTGAAAGTAAACGTCAACAACAACAACAAAAAAAAAAAAAAAAGTACACGTTGGTTGCCCACTGATCTTATCATAGGTGAAATCCAATCCTTTCGCCTCTCGGAAGCGAGAAAGGGAGCAGCAAACGTAGGCTTCGACAGTGCGTTTTTGGGCGCTAGTACTTCATTTGGAAGCTTCAAAACTCAAGGCGCTAGCTACGGCTTTGATTTTCAGCCTACGTTTGCTGGCTTTGAAGTGAAGCTGCTTAGGAGCGTCGAAAAGCGAAGCGAGCCGCGCTACTCTTCTGTTTTTTTCTTTTCGTTAACCGCGGCACGAAAGAATGAAGAAGCTGGAAGAACTCAGAAAGAGAGTGGCGCCTAACCGTTGAGAGCGTCTGTTGTCTTTTCAAAAGAACTGTACGATCTTGGACTGGCCCCCTTCGCATGACCTATAATGAAAAAGAGGTCCGTGCTACTCTAAGGCTTCTCCACTCCTTCCTCAGGACACTGTTGCGTTGCCATGTAGACGGGGTAGCCCCGACTTCTATAGGTCCTCGGTTCGACCTCAGAATGAGAATTTAGGTCCTTGCGCGGGCGTCTCATCCCTCAGACTTGCTTGCTCTGTATGGAGTGCCCCGTGGTTCCTCGAGTGCCAGCCGCAGAGAGGAATGCCATCAACTAGGGCGCTATTTGCCACTAACCACTCGCTCGCCGGCCGCTCGGGCTCCGCGTTTCAAGTTCGTTATCCTAACCGTCTCCTCTGCTCTACCGGGAGCCTGGCCCCTTCTTCTATCTTATCTACTGCCTTGCTCCTCGGCTCCCTACTGCTCCAGCCGCTCGCTGTAATAGCTTGCTTATTGGGTGGCTCGCACCCCGACCCGGGGGTGGGGTGGTGCGGCTGAGCCAGAGTGGGCTCAGCAGTCGGCCTATGTATCCGGGCGCACGCATAAAGGCATGATTAGTTCCACGAATCTCACTGCACTGACCATAGTAAACTCCTTCTCGTTGTACCGAAATGGAGGTCTGATTTGAACGACCAGGTACAGCATCACATTTGACACCTGAGGAAGGTACAGCCCAACTATGAGGTACATCAGCAGGTGTTACAATCATACGTAGATGAGTTTTGGCTGGTACAACCACTCTATTGTCTACTTCTAATAAACGTGATTGACCTAATTCTAGATCATCTTCTGGAATCGTATAACTGTCAAAAGTGAGTGACTGTTCATCGGAACTGTTATAGTCCGAATACTCATAAGGTTGGGTCGACGCCCGCCTCCCCCCAAACTTGACTTGCAAGTTTCCCCGCAAAAAGCTCTCCACGCCTACTCTGAGAATATGAAAAGCACTATTCTTATTTAGTTAGGTAGTTCTCCCCCCTCTCAGAAACCGTCAGACCCCGGTGGAATCGAAGGCCCGCTTACTAATAGGCAACGGGGGACCCTTTCTCGCCCAGCCCTACCTACTTCAGTTTAGCTAAAACGAAAAAAAAAACCACACACATGAGACACGCAGAAGGTATGGGACGACCAGTTCACCACGGAAAGCGAATTCGATCCTATACCTATAGTCGTCTTCTTTGTTCGAAAAATGCGCAGTTGAAAGGGATGCTAGTCGGCTCGGCAAAGTTGTAGGCCGATCAGATCAAGAGTGATTCCTCACCTATACTGTCAGGGGCCAAGTCGAACGCTCGAGTATAGATTCCCTATGCTCATGTGAACGGCCGGCCCGTAGATCTAAAAAGGATCCATCCATCCATAGGCCTGACCGGAAAGTTTGTCCACGAAAAAAAAAGTCGTTCCTGAGACCTCGAATTCCCGCGTTCCAGCGTGCATTATGCCAGCTGGTCCCTGATTGAGTCACCCTTAGAAAGATAGAAAGATAAAGAAAGAAATTGGATGAAAAATAAAAGACGGAGGATATAGACTCTATATAGATCATAGATCACTCTATGAATAGGTAAATTCTCTTTCTTTTTTCCCTCCCACCGTTCACGACATCCCTTGCTTCTCGCTGCGAACGGCTCCTCGGTGGAGGAGTAGAAGCGCTGGTCCCCTTCGGTCAAGTGCTTTGCTTGTGCCTGCTGTTACCTACCGTAGGACCTCCGTCCCCCGAAGCGAAGGAAGAGGAGCAGGAACAAAAGGTTGTCCTCTCCTGGCCCAGTAGTTCCGCAACTACTACCGTGGTTGTTGCCAACGGGGATCCCCCATTCCGAAAGGTCATGGGGCTGGCCATTAGGTCCAAAGTTGTATGCCACTGCTGTGGTGCCGATAGATTCACTACTTCAGCGCCGTTATCGAACATTGCAGGCTTAGCATCTATTTGTCGTATATAGCTTCACACCGAGAAGAGGTATGTGTACCTCCAGCAACAAAAAGAATTGAACCATAGGCCCCTATGCTGGGAGCATTTCGGGGTATAGGTCTAACCACCTCAACTCCCCGTTTCTGGCATGCTCATTTTTTTTTTTCTCTCGACGACGGGAATGGGAGATTACCGGTAAGCCAGATGCTTCGCGAACCACCGGTACATTTCGTTGCACTTCAATCACCCTCGTGAAGAGGCGCACTCCGATACCATTGATGTCCAATAGCTTTCATAGTAATGGCTGGATCTACTACTACCTCGTCCATTGAGTATAAAAGAGCAAACGATGGTATAGCAATGAACATCAGGATGAGACTTGGAAAGATGGTCCGAAGAATCTCGATAGTAGTTCCATGAACAATCCTTTGCGGGATTGGATTAGTTTTGCTCGTGGAAATGCCATAAAGCGCGAACCAACATCCGTGATACGAAAACCAAAATAAGAATGAGGAAGAAAAAGATATCGTGATGTAAGTCAATGATTCCTTGCATCATAGGTGTTGCTGCGTCTTGAGATCCTAATTGCCATGGTTCCGCCGCATCACAAGGAGCGATTGTGAGGAATCGCCATTCTAATATCCTGAAGAAGTCAAACATCATTTTGATTTCCATTCTGTGACTGCTCTGCTCCCTAAAAGAGACTGATCATCGCCTTGGCGTTGGTTTTTTCCAACAAGAGTCTGATGGGAGAATGGCATGATTTTCGATAGCTTGAACGCGGTAGACTGAACACCCGATTTGACACAGACGCTTCGCGCCTTTTTCAAAGTTGAACGGCTTTCTTTTGATACGAAAAGAAAGACAGAGTCTATATATAGTTATAGTAGAAAGAGGCGCTAGCTCGACCTTCCCCTGACACACCTACGGCTGGAATCATCGAATGTTGTAATTCAAATACGTACGGGTATGTTAAGATACTTCACCAAAAGCACTAGTGGCTGATTCTCGCACTTCGTTCAAACCTAACCCGCTCTTGTTCTCGCTACAAGTGAGCCGTAGACACCTTATGAATCTTTCCTAGCCACCGTCGCTTCGTCAGCACGAGGTAGGGTCGACTCAAAGGCGCTAGAGAGAGGGAGAGCCCATTTCTAAGTTCGGGAAAGTGGGAATACGCCATTCTATTTTATAGTACGTACGGCCTCGCGCGGACCGTTGTCACCTGAGCCAGGAATCTCCGTCTTAATGTGCTCCTGAACTCGGGGACTAGCTAGTCTAACCTTCGTCCCCAATCAGAGCCATCTTGTCCTCTACCCCCGCAGGTCTTCTTTGTTTCTTCTTCTTTTCTTACTTGTAGCGAACGAGCGGAAGACTTTTTATAGCGCCTACTCTAACTCTATTCTTTGTTTGCCACCGTCAAAGAAGTAATGGTTCAACCATCTCATCTAGGAGATGTCTCATATCAGATGCAAAGAGTCTGACCCGCTGCGCACCTTGTCCAGAGACATGGTAAAGCCGGGCTAAGGCGCAAGATAGCGATTTACTGCTTGACAGCTCTTCCCCTTCTTCTAGTTCTTGCATCGGATAGAATACAAAAAGTCATTCTATCTTCTATTCACACTTCTTCGGTTGGTGGCTCATAGGTGTCAATCCTGGCTTGCTGGATTCGCTTTAAAGAATCGGAAATAGAAGATATGGATTAGATCCCTTATCGATAGCTTGAGTCAGAGCTCATCCCTCCAAAAATGGAGTATTGAGAAAAGGGTGACTATCATATCATACGTAAGTACGGAAAAGTACTTGAAATGGAATTGTGGACGACAGGAAACCGTCTGCCCAATTGAATCAGATATCTGTGCTTCGAAAGGAAGATTTGGTAATATTCTTACAATATGAGAGACTTATTAGAGAAGCAAGCCAATTCGATCAAGGAAATGGAAGTATAGAAGCTGAACCTGAAGCAGATGTCCATACCAATGGGAAAGACTTGAAAAAAAAAAGAGTAGAAGCAAAGCTTGGAAGTAGATATAGTGCATATGTGGCATTAGTATGATCTCCCCGATGTCCGGCTGTAGTAAGCGATCTAGGCTTCTTTCTTTCTTGGTCTTCCTAATCCCGCTTCAGAATAAGAATAGGAATGACTTGCTTCGAAGTTTTCCCCTCTTGTCTCGTATGCAGGAGTGGGTTTGTCTTCCTTAGATTTGTAGTAGCGAGTAAGGAAAGAAGGGGTTTGATTGGCTTGTTGCTGTGGTTGGGGAATCGAAAGTAGTCCTTCGCTTGTTTGTGGCAGGCAGGTCGACTTAAGCCAAAAGCAGGGGATGGATCGGTTGGGCGGATGGATGTGCCTACTTAATAGAAGGAAATGGGGAATCTGAGGCAGAGCAGGTTCACGCTTGCCCAGCTACTAACGAACCCGGGAAGAGAAACTGGATGCTAATCTCTTTCACTCGGAGACGGGAACTTCTTTCTAAGCCATAAGCCATGCGCTCGACCGTTGCTTGGATGCTTGCTCCTGTAGGTATGATATCTGTTTTTCTCTAAGGTAATCCAGTTCCAGTTTATGGTGTTCTAAAGACAGAGAATATCGAGTCAGACTAGTAGCAGCTGATTTGGGACATCTAAGGTTCTATCTTTCTGCTATGATAGTTAGAGAAGCACATTCCTATTGATTGGTATTCAAATAGAAAGTAGCTATGTTCGGATGAAAGGTCTGCTAGTTGAATTGATTTCTTCCTACCAGTGTCTCTTTCTGGTTGATCCTATTTCAAAGAATCTAGGGCAGCTAAAGCAACTAATCGACTTTCTCTGTTAGCCGAGGGAGAGAAAAACTAGGTCATGAGGAAAGCAAAAGATCTTCAACCTGCTGATGCTGAGGAAGACAAAGATGCTTATGGTGCCAACCAATAGACAGAAGACCGAGTCAAGCCATTAGTATAGATTTACCGAACGGGAATGGAATAAAGGAATGTATGGGCAGTAAGAACTGATTACGGGATTTCCTTACCTAATATCTTCTATCTTATCCTGACCCTCATACCTGAGCCCTTACAGTCGAGCTTGAAGTACAGATCTTCCAGTACTTGATCTTCTGTATCTGGGATGAATGGAAATGTCATTATTGACTTGAAGTTTACTTTACTTTAGTCAGAGAATAGGCATCGAATGCAAGCTGTGAGGGATACCTTAAACAACTCGTCAATTGCATTGAACCTTTCCTGGGACTATCGAACCAGCTAGTTCATCCCTGGAAGGAAGGGTACGGTCGAGCTACTTCTTTTCAGGACATGAGAATAAGGTCTTTCTTTCCACGCTGAAAGCTTTCAAGTTGAAAGAGCTCAGGCTTGCTTTTCAGGTGTCCCTAGAAGGTGGGAAAGAACTCCAGGGAAGTCAAGGCGCTAACTAGAGGCGCGAAGCGAGAAGATGCGCTACTTATGAGAAGATAGAGTAATATTATTAGAAACCGATATCCGACATCTAATCAATGGTAGCACTAGAAACAGCTGATCTAATATGCGGCTGATAATACGAAATTGGCTTCTTCCCCCAACTACCATTGAAATTGGTGTTTTCCTGGAAAAGCAAACCATAGGGAGGAATTCTGTTATTGGTGTTACTAATCCTAATCCCAAAGAATAGGAGATAGGCTCGACCTTTGTACTATTAGCTCGAGCAAGGCGAGAGGACTGAAAGGTTAGTATACGCTCGACTGAACACCCACCCAATCTCGATTCTCAAAGTATACAATTCTGTTTCTTGTTTCTTGTTTCTTCGAAAAGAAAGAGAGATTTTAAATGATTCTCTCCTGAAAAGCTGTGCTGCTTTCAATCAAGTTCGAGAAGTACTTACACCAAGCGGGGACCGGCTTCGCTAGACCATTTTGGTCCGTCCGGGCTAGGCTCTATTGGGCGCTGGCTTATCGTAAACAAACAACAAACTTATTCATATTTCGCGATCTTTCGTATAGAAAGAAAAGAGAGTAGTAAAGAAAGAAAGAGTCAGAAGTGAGATACTTTAGACTTTGAAAGAAACAGGATTTCTAGACTTCAATGAAAGTAGTGTAGAATTTATACAATTACGAAGTGAAGTGAATCCGAAGAGGTTGTTAGCAATAACCGGTGTTGGTGTTATTGAATCAACAGCTGTTGAATAACCAGTGTTTGCAAAAAAGCTGTGATCCCAATAAGGTGAATAAGCAGTTCATCGAGAGTAGGTCAGTGTGGATCTTGGAGGAAGACATGAATCTGATTCCCTTTCGAAAAGGAAAGCTTGCTTTCTTCTGTGTATAGTAAGGAAGACTCACTTTTTCTTCAGATAGAAGATATAGGGCAGGAGAAGATCAGGCACGCAAACCGACGTCTTTCCAGTCGGGGAGTTCTAACTCGGAAGTTTTTCCAATTTCTCACCATTTGGTAGGCATGCCAACAAGATCTCATGAGAGCTTTGAATCAATCAGTAAGCTCACTCACAATCTACGGCTCAATTAGCACTAACCAAAAAGGGAATTCGATCAAAGGTAATGATTGAGACGATCCGATCCAGCGGCGTGATTCTATGCTCGACTCAATCGCTGCGCGCCTTTCTTTTTCTTTGATTATTCCATGGAGATGACATGCCGGGATAGGGGATCACCACCAGTCAGAGTGGTTGCTGTTGCTCCTTGCCTTGCGCCTATTGAAAGAAGGAATCTAGCTGCACTCCAGTTGCTGTCATTCCCGTCGCTTCTGCTTGAAGAAATAGATAAAGAGAAGGTTATACCGAATCCTCAAGGCTTTGATCTCTCCTCTCATACATAAGGTGATCACTCCTCAATGCAGCTAGGGACTTATATAGTCATAGTGGGACGGACCCCTGAGCGCTAATCGAATGTTCTGTCTCAGCATCAGGTCTGCAGATTTGAAAATCTAGTATAGAATCTCCCCCGCTCTGTATTCCCACTCCGGAGACCATTCTTTGCCTGAAGCCGGCCTGAACTTCAACGGCTATTCCCCGAGCTTAGGAATAGGCTACGCTGCTTGCGCTTGCTAGTAAGAGAGAGTCTTCCCTCCGTTATTGACCTTTTTTCTCCGGTAAAGTGGCTTTACGCTCGCTTCTCTCTCTCTTGCCGTCCCGCTGAGACCACTAATTGCCTGAAAGCTGAAATGAAGCCTTCACTTCAGGTTCAGAAGGTCGGACAATATCTGAAGTGATGTTCCCAGGCTAGAAACTGAGATTCTTAAGAGTAGGCTTGTTCTGTCTGAAAGCTGTCTTTCTCCCTGAACTTAACCCTGACCCGTCTCTTTCCGCGAGCGACTAAAACTCTAAGTTTCTTGCTTCCAGAAAAGAAAGAGCTCATCATCTTACGACGCTACCACGCTCTAAGCGGACACAGTGCTTTCAGAGCGATTTTCCGCCCTCAAGCAGCTGAACTCCGTGCCTCTTCGCCCCTGACTTGGCTGACACTGAAAAGGCTAAGAAATGATCTGATGAAGAGGAGTATGCCCGGTCTGTTTCCTTTCTATCTCTGATCCTTCACCTATTGGGCACGTGCTTCTCAATTCAATCAGTTCAGTTTCCCGGCGCCCTGCTTCTTTCGTAATCTAAGATCTAAGAGAAACGACAGCGGCTCACTCACGAGATTCTGCTACTATATCAAGAGGAGAAGGTTCGGTCATCAATGCTGGCACTCTCGGAAGTGCTTCTTTCTTGCCTATTCACCCGAACCGACAGACTTCTTTGGTTTATGTCATCTCGGACTAGACTTCCTTCTACTCCGTCAAAGCAGCTCTTCCTACTTCCTATCTGACGTATATAAAGAAGGTAGAAGGCGCTAATCCGCTTCTCCTCTTTCGTGTACTTTTGGTTTGGGATTGGTTGCTGGAAGAGAGGTTTTCGGGGAATAAGGTGAAAACTCATCAATTCAAGGGGATGCTGGTTGATCTCCGCTTTGAGAGAAGAGAGCTGCTCAACTCTCCATCTTGGTGAAAGGGCAAAGCCAGACCTTCTTTGAGTTTAGTTGTCTTCCGGTGCCCGGTGAAGAAAGGTCGAAAGAATACATGATCTCAGGTGAATCAATGCTGACAGTGAGTGCCCGGTTGCTCCGCTCTCGGCTTGAAATAAAGGGGCTTCACACTCCTTCCCATACTAGGAAACAGCCATAACCGCTGTTCTATCTTGCTATCGTGGCTTTTCTTTCGTTGATTCAGGAGTCTTTATCCATCTTTCTTTCGCTTTCGCGGGAAGCGAAAACTAGCGCCTTAGCGGATTGCTACTATGTCCAATTTCCACTTCTCATATGAAGGATAATGAGTTCTTCCAATTCGAGGGTCGAGGGAAGCGAGTTGCAGGAGAGCTTCTTTCTGTCATGGAATCTTTTGTAAAGGTGCGTAGCCCCTGGTTCTATCAAACCAGCCTTCCGCCTGCGGCCCTCTCGCTCCAAGCTTTTTTTTTTACTTCGCTCTCTTCCCTATACCTGTCGTACGAGCACTTTAAGCCCTTCCCTTCAGTCTTCCTAGGAAAATTTCATGATCAGTTACCGCCTTCCTCGTCATATTCGCACCTGACAAGGTCTTTTGTTGTCGGCACTATTTGGCTTTGCACCTGCTGGCTGCTTTGTACCTGGCTTCGCATCTGCTGGCTTTGGTCTTTCTTCATAGTCTGATGTGATGCCTATGGTAGAGATTCTCAGTTTCGTGATCAAATAGGTCTTTTTGTGATCGAGTCTGAATTTAGGGATCGAGACCCTAGGACCCTACAGGGCAATACCCGTAGGGACAAAATGCTACAGGACTTTAGTTACATATCCCTAGCCAGCTCCAGTTCCGGCTCAAGAGGTTCAGATCCAGCACATCGGGACCCGGTTCAAGAGCGAAACCCAGCAGGAGAGGCATAGGTGGTAGCCATGATCGTGATAAAGATCAAGCCAGCTGTGTACCCAACAGCGAAGGCAAAGGTGCGGAGCAAAGACGGAGTTTCTATCTGAATCAGCATGCTGCAGAAGTATCCAGCCCTTCTTCTTATTCTAAGTAAATAAGCAGAAAGCACAAGCCCAAGCCCTGACAAGCGTACGAAAACGCTTCGCGCCTCTTTTTCTTTGATTTTAGTACATTCGTGATTCCTTGGAATTCATCTATTGCCTTTCACTGTATAAGTACTCAACTATTGCCTTGTGGCTCAAAAAAAAGGCTTTGGGTGTGCTCTCTATGACCTTCCATCAACCCAGCTAAGGCCACCAATGCAGCTTACTTTCATTTCATAGAAGGCTGTTAAGATGTGATCTTTGTAGGACCCAAAAGGCATCCGCAAGGATGATGTCTTGCCTGATGGAACTCAAGTGAAAGCAGGAGGCATGGTGACTTATGTCCCCGGTAGAATGGAGTACGACTGGGGTGCTGACGCAGCTTCTTTCAGGCCGTTTAAAGACGGCGTTCTCCAGAATGTCTCTCCTTTCCCTTTCAAGTTCACTGCCTTCCAGGTAAAAAACTAGCAACGTCTTTGTAGCTTTCTTTTATCACCTAGATGTAACACTTTCCCATCCAGGGCCATGACCCTTTCTTCCAGAGTGGCTCTACTGTAAAAATGTGTTTGTGTCCGGGTTTCGGTTTCATGTTTTGCAGGCTGGGCCTGGGATATTTTTCTCTTTCTATCTTAGCATCTCTCGTAGAAATGAAAGCGAATTCTCCCCCGGGTTTGCGTATTCTTTTCACACATACCGGCATACGGAAGTCCAAGACCTGTGAAAAGAGACGTGTAACTGCGCCCCAGCAAATTCTGGGAAGTATCAACTTAGAGGTTGCATTATTTCGATTGGCATTTTTCTTATGAATACAAATATGAAAGAAGATAATGGTGGCCTTTGACTTCGTGTTCTTCTCTAGCGACAATGATTGATAAGCACTTTTCACTCTTTCTCATTCTATCAATGATCTCCCCACCCTCTTCGCCCCGATGACCCATACTTAATCAGGATCCATTACGGAATTGGATAGAGAATAGTTGGTATATTCCACTGGGAGGGAGAGGCGGGGGTGACATCAGAAGTAGGATCGTCGAACGGATAGCAGCAGCATCGCATTGAGAATTGACTCGTCGGATTAACCACTTAGACGGAAAGTTCCCCCTATTCGGCAACTGAAATGGAAGCTTAAGATAAAAAGAGCATTCTGCTTCCTAAGAAATTCTTTGATTCGTTTGAGCAAGCCGGAACTGGCTTCGTGACTACTGTCCCAGTAGCTTCAGTAAAGAAGAGACGTACGTTTTCACTCCGGTTATCAGAGGACAGAATCTATGACTTACCCTTACTTATACCAGCTGTAATATAACAAGACGTCTACCTGCATATCCATGGTATCAGCTGCTAGCTTGAGTAAGGATCTTCCCATGACAGGAAAAGTTTGGTGCAGGTCTCATGGTATCACTTTGGCTCGGTGAACATGTAGTGCCGCAAGTGCATTCCTATATATATAAGGATATAGAGAAAGAAGTGAGAGAAAAGAGATCTTTCTATACGAGATTTCTATTCAATACAGAAATCAAGATCTATGTCAATAGGATTTGGACTTCTACTTATTACTTATTCCGACAGCAACAAAAGATCTTCGTCGTATGTGGGCTTTCCTAAGTGTTTTACTACTAAGTATAGCTATGTGGTTTTCGGCCAATCTGTCTATTCAGCAAATAAATGGAAGTTTGACCTATCAATATCTATGGTCTTGGACCATCAATAATGATTTTTTCTTAGAGTTCGGACACTTGATCGATCCACTTACTTCTATTATGTCAATACTAATTACTACTGTTGGAATCATGGTTTTTCTTTCTAGTGACAATTATATGTCTCACGACCAAGGATATTTGAGATTTTTTGCTTATATGAGTTTTTCCAATGCTTCAATGTTGGGATTAGTTACTAGTTCAAATTTGATACAAATTTCTCTTTTTTGGGAACTAGTGGGAATGTGTTCGTATTTCTTGATAGGCTTTTGGTTCACACGACCCGTTGCAGCAAGTGCTTGTCAAAAAGCTTTTGTAACTAATCTCCTATACGATTTTGGTTTCTTATTAGGAATCTTAGGATTTTCTTGGATAACTGGTAGTTTCGAATTTCGGGATTTGTTCCAAATAGTGAATACCTTGATCCGGGTCAATTCTTTCTTTGCTACTTTATGTGCCTTTTTCTTCTTTGTTGGTGCAGTTGCTAAATCCGCACAATTCCCCCTTCACGTATGGTTACCTGATGCCATCCCCACTCCTATTTCGGCTCTTATACACGCTGCTACTATGGTCGCAGCAGGAATTTTTCTTGTAGCTCGGCTTCTTCCTCTTTTCATAGTTATACCTTACATAATGAATCTCATTTGTTTAGTATGTATAATAACAGTACTTTTAGGAGCTACTTTAGCTCTTGCCCAAAGAGACATTAAAAGAAGTTTAGCTTATTCTACAATGTCTCAATTGGGTTATATTATGTTAGCTCTAGGTATAGGTTCTTATCGAGCTGCTTTCTTTCATTTGATCACCCATGCCTATTCTAAAGCTTTCTTGTTTTTGGTCCAAAGATGAAAATTCTTCACGATAGTTGGTTGTACTCACCAATTTTCGCACTAATAGCTTGGTTCACAACAGGATTCACCGCATTTTATATGTTTAGGATGTACTTACTTACCTTTGATGGGTATTTGCGCATTCATTTTCAAGATTATAGTAGTACAAAAGATAGCTCGTTTTATTCAATATCTCTATGGGGAAAAGGGACACTTAATAAAGTCAATAGTAATTCCTTTTTTTCAAAAATGAATAAGAATAAGGTTTGTTTTTTTTTTCAAAAGATATATCTAAAATTGACAAGAACGTAAGAAGTAAGATACGAGACTTTAGTACTTACTTTAGAAATAGGTACACTTATATGTATCCTCACGAATCGAGCAAATACTATGTTATTTCCTCTCCTTGTATTAGTACTTTTTACTTTGTTCATTGGATCAATAGGAATTTTTTTTCATGGAGGAATAATAGATTTGGATCTATTATCGAAATGGTGAATTCCATCGACAACTTTTTTTCATCATCATCACATAATATGGTTCTTTTTTCAACCCACATATTCATTCTTTTCTTTTTCTCTTCTTTCAGTCTTCCCAATTCGGGTCTCCAGATCAGAATCTTCGTAAACTGGGCTATCTTGATAGCGTGCCTCTTGAAAGTGAAACTAGCGCCTTTCCATTCACTCGGATCTCTTCCGTTTCATCTATTTTGTCCAGATCCTCCCTTTCTTCCGAACAAAGGGAAGGGTTTTCTTCGGTGGATCCCTCTTGTTCCTGTTTAGTCTCCTTCATTTCGGAAGTTGTTTCTACATCGCTTTCTTCCTTTCTTTCTCCCCCTTCTTCCGTTTCTGAGGTTTCTTTCTCTTTCAGTTTCTTAGTGACAATAGGCGACGGCATTCTGCCTAAATACTAAATAGTAGACACAGGTGATAAATAAGAGAATACTAAAGATTCGAGCCATAGAATTTCTCAATTCTGACACAATATACTTATTAGATCGAATAGAATGATTTTGCCGTATCGTATCCAGAATAATACCAATCCAACCCATTTCATGAAGAAAATGTGACCAATTAACCAACCAACAAAACTACTTGTTAAAAGAAAAAGAAAATCTTGTTGTTGCATCGAAACATATAAATGTTGACTAATCTGGCTAACGTGGAACTTGGTAAAATAAAATGGAAATGGTTGAATAATTGAAAAATGAGATTATTCAGGAATACACATTGAATGCTGAGATTACGCATTCAATTTCTGGTAGTAGATCCAGAATCAAAAAAGTTTTTTTCCAGAAGAAATGAAACAAAAGATACGGTAGAACTAGGACAGTTCTTTTATGAGGTCTACCCAATGCTAGATGCAGAGGCGCATAATAGATCGATATGAACATCATGAGCTGTCCCGCAATAAAACCAGTTGTTGCTGATACCTCCTTCTCGGTTCCTTCTTCCATAACCCGAGCTCGGAGAAGGAAGAGATAAGAGGGCCCTATGGAGAATGTGGTCAGAAATCCATAATAGAGCCCGACCACAACGACCGAATTTCTTCTATTCATGCATAAGGATAATGGATTACCTAGTAGAAAAGATTGAAAATCATCACAAACCTCCCCTTTTTCTTTTGGAAAAAGAAAAACTATCGTGTCTAAGTTCAACTATCGCCTTTTTTCTTTCATTTACTATACTGCTTTTCAGATTCCTGCTTGCTTTCAATTAAGGAAAGTGAAAGTCTTCAAAAAAAGAATTCAATATTGGCGACATCACTGCTACTATTCTAGGCTGGATTCCTACTCTATAGTAAGTTCTCGCTTTTATTTCAGTTAGGGGGATTAGGTCTTTTTCTAAGAGGGTCTTTCTTTTTCTTCTTTCTTCATTGAATATTCATTACCCAATAGGTTTTTTTTTACTTATTCAAAATTCTTCCAGAAAGAGTTTTCCCCTTTCCGCGGTGGGGTTGATTGGACGAAAGATCCCATCCCTATAGAATGAGAAAAAACAAAATGACAAAAATCCGAATATGATACTTTAGAATCAAAAAATTCCGAAACATCAGAGGCACGTAGTGAACAAGATTCACATATGATCCGATCCCCTAACCTAACACTCCACTCTAACGTCAGACGAGGAAGCGGCGTCAGAGAAAGTCCCGCAAAACTACCTACCATACCTAGCCACTGTTGATGGAAAGACTTCTAGCTGACTGAGCTTCCCATTCATATGACCCTAAACCGGGCACAGTAGGCAAATGATCAGCCTCTTTCTATTTCTCTCTTCTGCGGAAACAAAAAAATGGAAGGCCCGTGTCACTGACTTTGATCTACTGTGATCTGAGAAAGCTCTTATCCTAACCTCACTTCTCACCATCTTATCTTCCTCGTAATATTTTCATTTGAGGAAGTGAAATCTAAACAAAGCGTAATAGAATTTCATATGCTTCAACTCCAACATGACATGTAGCCGGTTGCCAACCTCCAAGAAACACATCCAAGTTGTCCTATATCGATTGGGCTGGCCGGGAGAGTAGCTAAATGCTAAATGCCAACCGACCGAAAAAAAAAAAAACGAGTGAAGTTCATCTCTTATCTTCTTTCTATTGAAAGGAAGAACATTGGCAGTTCAAGTCCGGGAATTGGCTCTCACTCTCAGCCAGAAAAAAGATCGGTTACACTCATCCGCTGAATGACCCGGTGATCCCCATATGTTCTAACATTAAAGTAGGAAAAAGAGAAAATAGGTCAGTAGGGGGAGCCCTCCAATCAAAAGAAAGTCATTCAAGATCTAGATCTAGAGCTAAAAAGGAGCATTCCCAGCTAACTCTTTTCCTTTTCATACTAAGAAACTAAGAAAAAGATCTCTTTTTCTCTTTTTTTTTTTTCATTCTAAAAAATCCTATTTTCTTTCTAGTAGTTCGCTCGTCCTTTCCTTACTCTTCTCTCCGATCGCCAGACGGGTTTGATTTGTTTGGTTTTCTAAGGTAAGGGTAAGTGACTGGGAAAAAAGACGATTACGTATGACATCAAGTCAAAGTCTTAGTCTCAAAAAAGCATCTGACTGAGTGACAGCGATCTCAATGGGTAGAAGATATGCTTGGGAAACTCCGATAGGCCTAACCGGCCTGCTCTTATCAAAGAAAAAAGAAGAAAGAATAGAGGCTCCCACTGATAGCAGTTAGTTCTAGGTCAAGCTTGCGAGTTTAGCTCTGCCTCCTACTCCTATGACTCCTCCTTATCCTATTGATTATTCTCTCGCGGATCTGCTGATCTGATCATAGCATGCGTCAGGAGACATCGGAAAAGGCGCTAGATAAAGGCGCTAGAAAAAAATGTCTCTTTTTTCGAGTCCGGTTCGGGCAGACTCTGATTTTGAAAGAAAGAATTCTGTCCGGAAATTTTTCTTCGACTGCACATTCTTCGGCCTGCTGGTGGAAGTGAGCATCTCCCCGTCACTCTGAAAAGATATCTCGAGGAGCTTCATTCCATGGGCGCTCAATCATCCTTCTTTCCAAAAATGATGCGCTGCTTTTTGGAATCAGATGGTGACCGGTGTCAAAAAAAGGAAGGTGGGGCAGAGGAATCGACGAAGAATCCAGGAAAGAGCGAAGGAAAAGCGAAGCGTGACGAGAATTCTAGACTCGAGATGTTAGAAGGTGCTAAATCAATGGGTGCCGGAGCAGCTACAATTGCTTCAGCGGGAGCTGCTGTCGGTATTGGAAACGTTTTCAGTTCTTTGATTCATTCCGTGGCGCGAAATCCATCATTGGCTAAACAATCATTTGGTTATGCAATTTTGGGCTTTGCTCTCACCGAAGCTATTGCATCGTTTGCCCCAATGATGGCGTCTCTGATCTCATTCGTCTTCCGATCGCAAAAAGGCGCTAGTAAGTCATATCTACGATCATCCATTTTCTAGTGTTTTGATCAAAGTCAATATCTCTTTGTCTTTATCTGGGGACCTTTGGCTTTTCGTCCTTTTTCTTTGAGTTGTGCCGTGGGTCAGTCATCCATTCGTACGATCTGAGTTATGGAAGGAAACAGGGGAGTTGGCTGATCAAGATGGACAGTAACGATCGCGTAATAGAAATTTCTCATCGAAAGCGGCTTCCAATTGCTCGGAAATTCTCAGCTATATGGGGGACTTGGATGGTGAGCAAAAACAATTGATCAAGAAGTTGGTCAACTTTCGCATGATCGATGGTAAAAGAACGAGAGCTCGTGCTATTGTTTATCAAACTTTTCATCGCCCAGCTCGAACTGAACGCGATGTAATCAAACTGATGGTTGACGCCGTAGATAATATAAAGCCCATATGCGAAGTGGTCAAAGTAGGAGTCGCAGGTACTATTTATGATGTCCCTGGGATTGTAGCCAGGGATCGTCAACAAACCTTAGCTATTCGTTGGATCCTTGGAGCAGCTTTCAAAAGACGTATAAGCTACAGGATAAGCTTAGAGAAATGTTCATTTGCTGAGATACTGGATGCTTACCGAAAGAGGGGAATTGCACGTCAGAGAAGGGAGAATCTTCATGGACTGGCTTCCACCAATCGAAGTTTCGCGCATTTCAGATGGTGGTAAAGTGATACCACATAAAGAACTCTTCCTCATTCAGTCATCTTCTGAAGTCAGAAATGTTTGACTAACGCCTTTCTTTTTCTTTGTAAAGAAAGAAAAACTATCGTGTCTAAGTTCAACGCTGCGCGCCTTTCTTCATCTTCATATAGAAAGAAAAGAAAGTCGGCCTTCCTCATACTCCCCCCTTCATTCATTGAGTTGGAGGAATCCACAGGAGGCCCGCCCGTTATGCATTGCATAAAAGAACCTTTCTTTCTATTTTGACTCAGGTCGAATGAATACGAAAGGCACTAGATCAAATCAAGAGGCCATGAATGAAGAAGTAGTGGGCCTTTCACCTTCTTTCTAGTGACTCGTGGAGCTGAGAAATCCACTTCAAAGGGAGGGAAGCTAGCTGTCATCATCATCCTTTCCGGTAGGAAAAAGAGTCGGACTATGACGTACCAGTCCCTAGTGGTGGTTCACTTTTTTGAATCTGCCAAGTCAAGGTCAACGTACGTAGCGTAGCAAAAACCGATCATCTGCCTCTTTCTCGTTCTCGCTTTTCTCCGTACTACTGTACTGGACCTTCTACATTTTGGATTGACTTGTCGAATCTCCACCACTCCTTTCTTGTCCGGCTCTCGAAGAGTTGAGCGGGCGCTGGCCAGCAACTTTCGTGCCTGAGAATGGAAGAGGGCCGCAGGCATTCATTCTTCGTACCTGGTCCAGCCTCACAACCGGTTGGTCAGACGGAATTGGACAAAGAAAAGAGAGTGCTCGACCGGAACAACGTCAAACCATAGAACACAGCTCCTTTCGGTCGAACCTGCCTCCAAGCTAGCGCCTTACCTTTTTCGTAGATAGTCTCAGTGAGAGCTACTGTAGTCTCCCCCGTTGACCTTCTTTTATAGATAGAATCTTCAATGAGTGGAAAGGACTCCCATACTTTCTCCGCAGTACGAGCCTCATACAGAGCCGCGCCCTTGTGATATGATAAGAAGAAAAGGCGCTAGTTGATTCGAAGAGCCAGGCCGCCCTCTTTTCCGCACCAACCCTGATTGTCAAATCGGGTGTATAGCTCAGTTGGTAGAGCATTGGGCTTTTAACCTAATGGTCGCAGGTTCAAGTCCTGCTATACCCACTCATCGTAAGGATGCATAGTAGCGTTCAAAGAGCACTCTTTGGCCTTGAGACTCGCCCCTTTCTCATAAACATTTCGACTTCGCTCGTTGTGTGAGGTCAGGAGTAGTTTCAAACTGGCTCGGTCATCGATAGGCCGGCCTTCATTGGATAGGGCGCGGGGGAGAGTCAAGTCAAGCACTAGTTAGTTGGGGTGGGACGCACCAAAGCAGGATTTAGGGCAGTAGTTCGGCTTGCACATACATAACAGGGTGACCACGAAAGAAGCAGGCAAATCGCTCTAGGTGAATAGAACCTACCTCGGAAAACTAGATAGGTTTCGAAAACTATTACTGCAGATCGACATCGGAGGCGGCCCAAACCTAGGCTGTGACGCTTCCTGTCGAGTACAATTCAGACTTGAAGTTCGTTTACACAGTAAGAGAAAGACAATTGAATGGGACTCAGTCTTGAGCAACTTTCTTAGATTAGATTCTTGAATATAGCATCAACATGAAAAGAACATTACAAAGCTATATAGGCATTTTTATCCCATCCATCAACCGAGAAAGACACCTACGTTACACTAACTAGGAGCGCGCTTCTTTATGAAAAAAGACATTCTGAAATGAGCCCACATAGAAAAGTGGGCTGGTCTTTGTGTTCGTACATTTCTTCATTATTGCAATACAAAGAACACCTCCACTATACTAGTGATGGAGGGGATTCGCGCCGGATGGAACAAGGCGCTTTGAACCATATACTACTTTTGCTGGAATGAAACGCAGCCTCGGAACAGAATTATGCTGCTTGCTGGGCCCTGATGGTGGAACTGGCATTTTTGGGGGGATGAAAGCGGCCCCCTTTTGCGGCAGAGTGGGCAGCATCGCTTTCCCTCGTGTAGCTATAACACAAGAAGAAGAAAAAGCAGTCTTTCGCGGATTCTTGCGAAAACAAATTGAGCTGTAGGCATCAAGACCGAGATTCTATACTGCTGCAGAAGCGGAAGAGAAGGTCAGGATAGATAGATTCAGATCCTTTCATGTAGGAGATAGGAGAGTCTTTGATGGGCTCGGATCCTTTGCATGATTTCATGTGAGGAGCCACCTTTGACGGGCTTTGAATTTGGACAGATCCAGCGGGCCTTCTTGTCATTTTTAGGACTTTTTGGGATGGGCCGGCCCGTGCATGTAGGCTTGGTCATTCGGGCCTTGGGCACCTGTGGGCCGTATAATTGGGGTGCGTCATTTGACGACTCAGTGCATGGATGTCACGAGTCCATTGGCATAGGCTTAGGCCTATTTCGTAAGTGAGCAGTTTTTGGCAGGCCTGGAGATGGAAAAAGTGGAAATATGCCCATTTTTTCATAGTTCAGGTAAGAAAGCCGCTAATAGGCAACAGGACATACGCTACTGGATAAAGTATGCTAGCCACTAGTCCAGGAAGAAAGGAAAGGAAATGAAATAGGATAGTCAAAGATGAAAGAAAAGAAATCCAGATATTTTCGTTAGCCTAGAGAAAGAGATTGACCGGGGGTAAGATGCATACCGCATACCCGATCCCGCTGCTCTGGACCCTTTCTCCTTTTCCGCTTGCTTTCTTTGCCCGAGAACCAGCTATCCATGCAACCCATTCCCGACTATAGACTATAGAAGGCATCCCCCCCCCTAAATCCATCTATTATACCTATTCTCTTACTCTAAATTACCCCCGGAAATGGGAATGATTGGTCTCAGAGGAAGAACTGGTAATAGGCACAAAACCATCCATTCTGGGTCTACATTTGTTCGAAGAAAATGTTTAGCTAATTCTATGCGCCTAACCAAAAAATCCTTTCTTCTTCTTCTCATTTTTTTCTCTTCCTCCTGCGGACTCTTCGTCTCCTAATTCCTTCCATTCTACCAAAGAATTATCTGTAAGAATTCGCAAATCCGAATCGGCTAATTGTTCTCTGATAGCACCTGCCCCCGTAGAGATTTCTCGGTTTCGAAATGTCTCGAAACCTTGAGTAGTAAAAAAGAGTGGGATGCTGTATTTCCAGGATTGGATTTCATATTCGAATGAACCTCGTAATCGTAAGAAAGTAGTTTTTTTTAGCGCAAAAGCAAAATTGAGATAGGTTCCTATAGTATTGGATTCCCCCCCTCACAATCGGACGTGAAGGTTTCCTCTCATCCGGCTCAAGTAGTTACACCAAATAAAGAAAGGGGTTCTTCTTCTTTTTCAACTTTGTTCGAGAAAAAACCCTACAAAAAGCTACTCTTTACTCAAGTTCCCAGTAAGGACCAGCCTTTCATTGATTCATTCTTATCTTCTTTTCTTTTTTCTTTTCACTCTAACTTTTTTTTTACTTTTATTTTTTATTTTCTTTATGTTTACGAAAAAAAGGAAATGTGAAGTTCTTGAGTAGTCTACTTCCCCTCAAATGATGAAAGGAAGATTTTGGGACTCGTAAAGGATTTCTTTGTCTATATATTGTATTGTTCCATTCGATCTTTTTTAGGTCTCTACTCACCTCGATGGTTATGTACCATGATATCCCTTGAAGCATATATGCGATAGATAAGCTCCCGTAACCATGCCATATTCACTTGCGCTTGCCTGAACTCTCTCAAAGAAATGGAAAAAAGTCTTTTTTCACGAGGTATAACTAACTATTCCTATATTATCTGTTATGGAATCGACCATGGATCAATTCCCCTTTTTTTCTTTCAGAACAAAACGCTTCGCGCCTTTTCTTATTGAAGAATCAAACTATTGCCTTGAACTTGTCTAAGTTCAACTATTGCCTTTTCTTCCATTTTGAAGTCTTGAATGCACCCATAATTCTGAGTCATGTTGTTCCTCCTCCCAAGATACATGTCAGAGCCGGGGGCATCCCAATCAGATTCAATGGGATGACAGTTTCTCAGTCCAAATCTGTCAAATGAAAATTTCGATCAAATCACACATCGCAATATACTAGGCCCTCTCATTCCCTAAGGGGCTTATTCGCAATAGAACTAGGAAGACGTTTCAAATACCACACATGAGTCACTGGACATGTCAGTTTGATGTATCCCATTTGGTACCTTCGTATCCGAGAATCAACAAATTCCACCCCGCATTCTTCACAATATTTCGGGTCTTCTTTTTTTCAGCTCGGTAATTTCCACAAGCACAAATCCCACTTTTTATGGGTCCAGAAATTGTTTCACAAAACAATCCATCTTTCTCCGGTTTCTTAGTTTTCTAATGAAAAGTATAGGGTTTTGTCACCTCTCCAACTATCTCTCCATTGGGTAGATTTTTTTTTTTTGCCCAAGCCCTGATTTGTTGAGGGGAAACTGGTCCAATTTCGAAGTTGTTGATGTTTATACTGGTCGATCATAGAATAGAAATTATGATTCATTGAGATCAAGCTTCCTTCCTATTCATCTGGAAGTTCTTTTCAGATACAAGGAAATGATTCAGTTCCAGGGACAAAGATCGTAGTTCTCGAACGAGCAATCGAAAAGATTCTGGAGCACCCTCTGGGTTAGGTACTGTTGCTCCAATAATCGTAGCACCAAGTACTTCTTGACGAGCTCTAATATGATCAGATTTCTAAGTAAGCATCTCTTGTAAAATATGAGCAACACCAAATCCCTCTAGAGCCCAAACTTCCATTTCTCCTACTCTTTGTCCCCCTTGTTTGGCCCTCCCTCTAAGGGGTTGTTGTGTAACAAGTGCGTAATGCCCACTGGAACGTCCATGGATTTTATCATCAACTTGATGAATTCATTTTAGGATATAGGACTTTCCTATTAGAACAGGTTGTTCAAAAAGATCTCCTGTTCTTCCATCAAATATTCTGCTTTTTTCCCGGTTCAAATACCCATGGATTTTTTGTTTGCTTACTGGCTGAATAGAATTCAGAAAACACTAGTTTTCTTGAGGCCTCTTGCTCATATCTCTCATCAAAGGGCCCTATTCTATAATGTTTCTTTAGCAGATCCCCCGCTAACCCGAGCGAACATTCAAATATCTGTCCCACATTCATTCGTGAGGGGACTCCTAATGGGTTGAATACCATATCAACGGGCGTTCCATCTTGCAAATAGGGCATATCTTGTCTAGACAAAATCTTAGAAATTAGACCCTTATTCCCATGCCTTCCAGCTACTTTATCACCTACTTTGATTTCACGTTTCTGTGAAATATATACACGAATCCTTTCTGGATTCTAATTGGAAACCCCCCCCTTTCTATGGATCCATCTCACATCAATAACTCGACCCCTTCCCCCTATAGGTAGTCTTAGAGAAGTTTCTTTTGAAGTGGATACCTGAATGCCAAGTATAGCTCGTAATAATCTATCCTCCGGGGCATATGACGATTCGCTCGCTGTCTGAGGTGTTCATTTACCTACTAAGATATCACCTGTTTCTATCCAAGATCCCAGCATCACAATTCCATTTCTGTCTCAATTTCGGAGTAAACGAGCCTCTAAATGCGGAATATCCTTAGTGATTCTTTCAGGACCTTGGCTTGTTACATGAGTCTGAATTTCCTATTTCCGGATGTGAAAAGAAGTCTAAATATCTTCATAGACCAGACGTTCGCTAATTAGTACTGCGTCTTCAAAATTGTAACCGCATATAAGCTACTAATACATTTTTTTTTTCGTTCACCACCAGCTGTAGCCGCACCGCCCGCTAGAATTTGTCCCTTTTTCATGTATTTACCCCGCTGAACCTGAGTTTTTTGATGCATACAAGTCTTTTTGTTGGAACGTTGATACATAACTAATGGAATGCTTAGAGTATCCCCATTACTTGAGAAAATGATCTTTTGAGTATCAGTATAAATGATTTTTCCCTTGCGTTCGGCTATAGCTGAAATCCCCGAATCTAGAGCCGTTTGGCCTTCCAACCCAGTTCCAACAATGCACTTCTAGGACCGAGAAAGGGGAACTGCTTGGCGCTGCATATTAGAACTCATTAAAGCTCGATTCGCATCATTATGCTCGATAAAAGGAATGAGGGAAGCTCCAATAGAAAAAGATTGGAAGGGAAAAATGCTTCTAAGATGAATCTCTTCCCATGCAATAGTCAGGAATTCTTGACGATATCGAGCTGGAACAACCTGTTGTTCTTGAATACCCGCCAAAGAATTTCCTGCTGCTACCATAGAATATTCATCTCTATTTGGTGATAAAGAAACCATCTGTGCCTCTTTTGATCTCTCAGATAATTCAGAAAACGGACTCTCTATAGATCCCCAATAACCAACCTTCACATGAATAGCTAATGATCCGATAAGTCCAACATTGATTCCTTCGGACGTGTCAATAGGACAAATACGTCCATAGTGAGTGACTCGGGTGGATCCGAAAACTAGCAGTTCGCCCCGTCAATCCTCCAGGACCCAAATAACTCCATTTTCGCCCATGAACAATTTGTGTCAACGGATTAGTTCGATCCAAAACTTGAGAGAAAGGGTGTAGGCCAAAAAACGATTCATAAGTAGTTGTTAATGAAGTTGAAGTTACCAAATTTTGAGGAGTCGGTATCAATTTATGCCTGATTGCTCCACATATAGTTCCTCGAACCGTATTTTCTAAACGAACAAGAGCCAATCCGAATTGATCCTGTAATAGATCTGCTACAGAACGAATACGTTTCTTTTTTCAAGTGATTCATATCGTCAAGTGTACCCATTCCAAATTTCATTCCAATCAAATGATCCACAGCAGCCAATAGATCTCGTGGTAACAAAAAAGTCGGGTATATCAAGATTCAGTCTCCGGTTCATATTTCGTCGACCAATCTTTCCTAATTCACATCTTTGTTGAAAAAATTGCTTTTGTAAATTCCGACTCAGAAAATACCGGATCCCCCCCCTACACAGGCAAATTGTTGATAAAACTCCAAAATAGCATTTTCTTTTGACCCAATCTTTTTTTTCTCTTTATCATTCGGGAAAGACAAGACAATTTCAGGGTAACAAACATTATCTAGAATTTCTCTTCTATTCGAACCCATAGCTGATGATAGAACTAGAATAGATCTTTTTTGTTTTCTACTTACACGGGCCCATATCCTTGCTTTTCTATCAATTTCTAATTCCGACCTTCCCCCCCAATCCGATATTCTAGTACTGGTATAGACAGAAATTCCGTTATGTTCCAATTCTGAACGGTAGTAAATACCGGGACTTTGCAATATTTGGTTGATCACAATTCGGTATATTCCATTTACTATAGAGGTTCCAAAAGAATTCATTATAGGGATGTTTCCAAGAAAAACGGTTTGTTCTTGCATATTTCTACCGGTTTTCCAAATTCAGACCGCGGGTACATATAATTCAGAAGAATATATGTGAGTGATTCATACACAGCATCTCTTTCTTTTATCAAGGGCTCTACCAATTGATATGTTTCCACAAAGAATTGAAATTCAATTTCTTGATCTCTATCTTCAATTTTTTGAAACTTATGAAATTCTTCCGTCAAGCCCTGATTAATGAACCTACAAAATCCCTCAAATTGTATCTGACTAAATCCAGGTATTGTGGACATTCCCTCATTTCCATTCTGGAGCATCTTAATCTGAAGTTTCCTCTTTCTTGAAAAAATCCGCTTGGCTCACTATTCATCGAACCCTACCGATTGATCTAGCAATGATGGAATGGATATTCTGTTTACTGAATCACATAAAAAATTTTAGTCAACTCCATCCATATATATCATACATATGAACGGAAGCAAGACAGAGAAATGGAGGGCATTTTCGATGCAAATTCGAATTTGAGCTTGAGCCAGGTACAAATAGAAAGAAATGGAAATTGATAAAGCATTCCTGGGAAAAATTCTGTCACTTAGGCTGATGGAGTCTTTTATCGGATATCAAAATTGATCCAATTTATACCTCATTTTTTTATTAGGATATTACGATCAGGGTACAAAAAAAAAAAAAAAAATCAATGAATTCAGGATTTCATCTGCTCTCTATGAATAAGAGAAAAACAGAAGAAAACAGCATAGAGTTTTCTCTTTTTTTAGCACACGCAATTGAATGTTGTTCAAAAAGGAATTCGCAAATCTTTTTTTTGTTTGTTATAAGATACAATGGAGTTGCGTACGTATATAGTCATAGGAGTCATCTTTAGGAAGTACATGCCGATATAGCTATCTAGCTATCCGTATATCACATCTTTTCTCATAATTGAACTTGGTGGTTCGGTCGCACTCTATCATAATGTCTATCTTCTATTCATATTCAATGAAATATTCAAGCACGATGATCCTATATAGGGATAGGATATGTGCATAAGAAATAGACCCGGGCTCGGTATCCACGTATAAAAATTTCTGTTCTGGAGTTTACACTGTTCTGGGGGTTTACATATACACATCTATTTTCTTCTTGATAATGTAATTGATAATGATTAGTCGTAAATCAATTGGATTTTGCATCCATTAAGATAATACAAATGGAGATACAAAATTCAGAGCTGTTCGCTAATTCAAAGTAAGAAAAGTAAGTAAGAGTAAAAGAGTAAGAAGTAAATAGTTAATGTAAATAGTTAATGAAGTAAAGAGTGAATTATTCTAAATTGCCCTGCATTTTACAGTCTGTGACCGGGGCCGGGAAGAGACGCCAGAAGATTCACGAGTGAGGCCGGGGACGTAAGGAAGAATCTAATGAAGATAGGAACCAGCAACCTCAAAATGAGGCAAGACCGAAACTGGCAACAACCTTTGTTGAAACTATCAAAATGTGATCTAACGCCTGTGAACCCCCATGCCCATGAGTGTGATGTGATGGGTTCGTGCTGTCACTAGCTGTTCTCGGTGAATTTACCTACACACAGATATTCCTCTCATCAATCCGGCCGGTCAGACTCATTCTCATTCTTCCGGAAGTGAGACTAGCGTTTCTTAAGTATAGTAAGTATAGAAAGGGAAGTCTTATTGTTGCAGCGAGCAGCACTCGATCAATCGTCCGAGGGTAATGGGCGGGTCTGACTCTTTCATTGGTACCTAACCTATTACATTAGCTAAGACTTTCCTTCATCTGTACCCAAGTACCTTCCAGGATCAGATCACTCCGGAAAAGTCCTTTCTTTTCTAGTCTAGCCAAAAACTACCATGAAGTAGGAGCCATCATCAATTCCAGGTGCTTCAAAGCAACTAGTACGACGTAGTCTCTAGAAAAATGTTTTGGGTTTGGATAGATCGTTTGCTTCTCAAAGGCGCGGAGCGTTTCATTTTAGTCTTCTTTACTTCACCAAGCAAGGGCGGCCTCTTTGTGGTACTTTATGGCAGTCTCCGCCTCTTACGCTAGCGCTGTCTACTCAGGTTGTTGTGACCAACCCCGGTATCCTTTCGAAGGATCACTTCAAAAGGCTAGACGACAGGTTTTCCTTTTGTCGGTAGGCCGAACCTATAGAAGAGCGCTAAAAATGCCTTTCCCCCGTTCAAGTGAACATAGACGATCAATCAAGATAGGATTGGCCAGAAGCTAAAGATATGAAAAGCCCATGAGGTGGGTTACGCCTATTCTTAAGAGGTTTGGGAGATCTGCTCAATGGACTCGATTCATTTAGTTAGTACCGGACCTCTTCTCTCTCTTTTCCTTCATGAACCAAGTCGCCTGAAGTACTATTCGAGGTCCTCCAAGCCCTACAAGCGCGTACAGCTTCTAAGATTTTGAAAAGAAAGCATCTCTCTCTCGCTTTTTAGAATCATCCTCGCCAGTAGTTCATATTATTAGCAGACTGCAAGCTAGGAAAGATGAAAAATCGGACGTTGAAACAACTCAGCTCGTTGGGGAATCTACGGCAGTTGGTACTACTTTTGGTAGTGGCTAGTGAGCATATAATCATTACACAAGAGTATGACGTTATTTACTCGGAGGCTTTATATACATACATCCTGGGTGGATTGGTTGTCCACAACCAACTGCCCTTAGTTTAGCTAAGTTCTGAACCAAGACCTATATATGTATACTACAGGAGTGGATGACCCACAATTCAAAGAAGCTTATTCGCTTCGCTTCCTAATCTATTCCTTTTCAAGATGAATTCTTTGTGAACGGCAGAGCCCATCTTAGACTGTTCGTAGCAAAAAAGATTCCAACGGAGGATCTGACTTGTGGCGAAATTTTGCTTTTGACACAGAAATGGTACTTACCAAAATGCTCGTATTCGCTCATATATGTCTATTTACGAGAGTTAGGCTCATCAGGCCATTTATTCGTCCAATTTAGATCAATCCGTTATGGCATAAAGGGAGAAGCAAAAGCGGATTCGTCGCCTGTGGGACTCTCAATTCTTTACTGGTTGATAGCGATCTTACTTCTTCCTTCAGCAGGGAATCCTTATTTTCTACTAGCACTGATTGGTAAGGGAGAAACATATGTAGATTTGTAAAATCGTTACTTCTTACTAATTACTAGAGTAAGACAGACTATATTCAGTATTTGAAGAGCGATAATACTCGTCTTATTTTTTCTTTTCAATTGTTATTTTCGTGATCAACGAAATGAAAATAGAGTGCCCCTATTTTGACCGAGAATACAGACACAAATTGTCTTCGTTTATTGTACGATAAACAATGAACTTCACATAATTATCTTGATAGAGTACTTTTCGGGTTCAGATGAAACCACACCTTCTTTAGTTCCGAACAAACAAACTTTGTTTGTGTATCCGCAATGACTAATTGGAAACAATCTATCTTATTCTCATCCAAATTGCACACTACATTTTTTATGTCTATTTTTATATATATATATATAAGTAAAGGAATAAGAATTGGATAAGTGTATATAAGTGATAGGTGAAAAGAAAGAAAAGGAAAAGAGGGAAAATGAAATGGGATTTCTGATCCAAAAAAGAAAGAATCTTTTTTTTTTCTTTCTTTCTATTTTAATTTATATTGAGTATGGATAAAAGATCTTCCTATGTTATTATTATGTTATACTATACTATTATACTATTTGATTCGCGACGATAAATCGATTTGATATTGTTATTCATAATATTGTTAGTATCATCAAGATGTAATTCATACCTTTGAATTGATAGGAGTCCACTTTATCATCTCTATGGGATTAGATCCCGAATTATTGTGAAAGAAGAAAACAAAGAGATTATGGAAGTCAATATTCTTGCGCTTATTGCTACTGCGCTGTTCATTTTAGTTCCTACTGCCTTTTTACTTATCATATACGTCAAAACAGTCAGCCAAAATGATTAATTTGAATGAAACTTGAATTATTCATTTTTATCAATGATTGAAAAAATTGAAGAAATAAAGGTTTTAAAACTCTATTTAAGTCTTAAAGAATCAGAAGTATCTGAGATAGTATGGTATAAAGCTAGCTATATATCTAGCTCTTTCTACCACACTATACAATTGAGTATTGTAGAATATTTCATATTCATTCATATTCTTAGTACATAAAACATAAAGTTGTATTGTATACAGAAAGAAGCTTTCTCTTATATAGATAAATTGACAATAGATATCTATTCTATATCTAAATATATATTAGACGTACATCAAAACGAAATAGCACTCGAATTTTTTTTTTTTTTTCTCTACACCATTTTTGTATGCATTTCGATCAACCCAAAAGAATTGCAAGCCCAACTGCTTGAATTCCTGATTTTTTCTATCTCTTCTTATGCTTATGGATATGGATCCGGGGGCCCTTCGAAAGAATTAATGTAGGAAGAATCGTACGGGTATAATATACCATAATATACCATATAAATACCATATCATATATTCTATAAATATAATAAAATAGAATAATAAAAGAAAAATATTTAATAGAGGATAAATAGAAGAATCTAATACTACTACTACTAAATAAAAGATATATAAATAAATAAAGAATATATAAAGAATATATAGATATAGATAAACTAGATATAGATAAACTAAAGCAAGTCTAGTTTTTTTTTTTAAGCTTTCGCAAAACGATCACAATTGATACAAGTAGATTTTTCAGTAAAGTACTAAATTAGTAATATTCCTAGCTCTAAAGCCCACTCCTTCCCCATACTACAAGTGAAAGAGAAAATGTAAACACTACCATTAAAGCAGCCCAAGCGAGACTTACTATATCCATGTGAATGATGTCCCCTATTGAAGGAATTATTCCATTATTCATTATCATAATCATAGTGGAATGAATGGTGCAGAGTCAAAATAGGATTCTTACTTACGGCTCTTTATGAAACAATTTCATAAATCCACTCATAAAAATTTCCTAGATTTCTTATTCAATAGATTCTATTGAAATAGAAAAAATGAAAAAAAAAAAAAAAAAAAAATAAAAAAATAAAAAAATAAAAAAAAAAAAAAAGAAGAGCCGTTCAACCATTCTGATTCAATTTTTATGAGCAGCACTCAGAGCCTCTAGTGAGTCTGGATACAAATAATTTTCTTTCCACAATTATTAAATGAATTTACCATCAGCCTATCCAATCTAATCTCATCGCAGACAGTAGTTAGTAGACACTACCTCAATATTTCAATATTAAGTGAAGTTATAGTGTAAAATAATTAGGGAGTCTTTATAGTATTTTTTAGAATCCTTTCTTACCAAAATGGAGTGTCTCTTAGGAACCTTTGTATACCAAGATTTCCGACTTCTGACTTTATTCTTACTTTCATAGTTCTGATGCCCAGAATGATTCTCACTTTTTTTTTTATTTGATTCAATTCAGAATAGCCCAAACCAATCATAAGAAGAAGATTGGGTTGCTTCAGATTTATTGGTACCTGTTTGAGCCACACTCAGAACCCATTTTTTGAGAAAAAAGATGACAGTCTTTTTTTTTTTTATAGGCCCTACGGGTTCTCAAAATAAAGTATCGACAGACCTAGCCCTTGCCTATGCTTTTGCGGGACAAGGATTCGTCAAGTTCGATCAACAGGATTAAGAAATTCCAAGTCTTTTTTTGTTGATCAGGCGACACCCAGATTCGAACTGGGGATAAAGGATTTGCAGTCCCCCGCCTTACCACTTGGCCATGCCGCCAAATTCCATCCAAAATGGATAAAGAAATAAAGAAATTCTATATTCTTATCTTTCTAGAATTTCTAGAATCCTATTTATTATTTCTTTATTATTATTCTCTTTCTATTCCTCTCCTCATTTTGTTTTGATTTGAATTTTTTACTTTCTGAATTCCTTTTCTTTTTGGATCTTGAATCCCGTTGTACTTATCTTTTCTTTTTCCAAAAAAGAATTCCTCCTTTTTATTGGATCCTGTTTCTATTCTTTTCTTCGATTGATTTTATCTCAAAACACGCGTCGCTTAAAAACTTACCTTCTCTTTTCACTTTTCTCTAGATTTGATAGAAAAGTGAAAAGATTCCCGGCCCCGGTCACAGCACAGACTGTAAAATGCAGGGCAATTTAGAATAATTCACTCTTTATTTCATTAACTATTTACTTATTACTCTTTTACTCTTACTTACTTTTCTTACTTTGAATTAGCGAACAGCTCTTAATTTTGTATCTCCATTTGTATTATCTTAATGGATGCAAAATCCAATTGATTTACGACTAATCATTATCAATTCTAATTAAATCATTATCAATTCTAATTATAAGAAAATATATGTGTATATGTAAACCCCAGAACAGTGTAAAGAACAGTGTAAACTCCAGAACAGATATTTTTATACGTGGATACCGAGCCCGGGTCTATTTCTTATGCACATATCCTATCCCTATATAGGATCATCATCGTGCTTGAATATTTCATTTTTTTTTTTTTTTTTTTTTTGTACCCTGATCATAATATCATAATAAAAGAATTAGGTCTAAATTGGATCAATTTAGATATCCGATAAAAGACTCCATCAGCCTAAGTGACAGAATTTTTTTTCCCAGGAATGCTTTATCAATTTCCATTTCTTTCTATTTGTACCTGGCTCAAGCTCAAATTCGAATTTGCATCGAAAATGCCCTCCATTTCTCTGTCTTGCTTCCGTTATATATATGATATATATGGATGGAGTTGACTAAAATTTTATGTGATTCAGTAAACAGAATATCCATTCCATCATTGCTAGATCAATAGGTAGGGTTCGATGAATAGTGAGCCAAGCCAATAATGGGATTTTTTTTCAATAAAGAGGAAACTTCAGATTAAGATGCTCCAGAATGGAAATGAGGGAATGTCCACAATACCTGGATTTAGTCAGATACAATTTGAGGGATTTTGTAGGTTCATTAATCAGGGCTTGACGGAAGAATTTTTCATAAGTTAAAAAAATTGAAGATAGAGATCAAGAAATTGAATTTCAATTATTTGTGGAAACATATCAATTGGTAGAGCCCTTGATAAAAGAAAGAGATGCTGTGTATGAATCACTCACATATTCTTCTGAATTATATGTACCCGCGGTCTTAATTTGGAAAACCGGTAGAAATATGCAAGAACAAACCGTTTTTTTATTGGAAACATCCCTATAATGAATTCTTTTGGAACCTCTATAGTAAATGGAATATACCGAATTGTGATCAACCAAATATTGCAAAGTCCCGGTATTTACTACCGTTCAGAATTGGAACATAACGGAATTTCTGTCTATACCAGTACTATAATATCGGATTGGGGGGGAAGGTCGGAATTAGAAATTGATAGAAAAGCAAGGATATGGGGCCCGTGTAAGTAAAAAAAAAAAAATATCTATTCTAGTTCTATCATCAGCTATGGGTTCGAATATAAGAGAAATTCTAGATAATGTTTGTTACCCTGAGATTTTCTTGTCTTTGTCTTTCCCGAAGAAAAAAAAATATTGGGTCAAAAAAAAAATATTGGGTAAAAGAAAGTTATTTTGTATTTTTTTTATCAACAATTTGCCTGTGTAGGGGGGGATCCGGTATTTTCTGAGTCCTTATGCAAGGAATTACAAAAGAAATTTTTTCAACAAAAAGATGTGAATTAGGAAAGATTGGTCGACGAAATATGAACCGGAGACTGAATCTTGATACCCCCAAAACAATACTTTTTTGTTACCACGAGATCTATTGCTGCTGTGGATCATTTGATTGGAATGAAATTGGGAATGGGTACACTTGATGATATGAATCACTTGAAAAAATAAACGTATTCGTTCTGTAGCAGATCTATTACAGGATCAATTCGGATTGGCTCTTGTTCGTTTAGAAAATACGGTTCGAGGAACTATATGTGGAGCAATCAGGCATAAATTGATACCTACTCCTCAAAATTTGGTAACTTCAACTTCATTAACAACTACTTATGAATCGTTTTTGGCCTACACCCTTTATCTCAAGTTTTGGATCGAACTAATCCGTTGACACAAATTGTTCATGGGCGAAAATGGAGTTATTTGGGTCCTGGAGGATTGACGGGACGAACTGCTAGTTTTCGGATACGAGATATCCACCCGAGTCACTATGGACGTATTTGTCCTATTGACACGTCCGAAGGAATCAATGTTGGACTTATCGGATCATTAGCTATTCATGTGAAGGTTGGTTATTGGGGATCTATAGAGAGTCCGTTTTTATAAATTATCTGAGAGATCAAAAGAGGCACAGATGGTTTATTTATCACCAAATAGAGATGAATATTATATGGTAGCAGCAGGAAATTCTTTGGCCTTGAATCGGGGTATTCAAGAACAACAGGTTGTTCCTGCTCGATATCGTCAAGAATTCCTGACTATTGCATGGGAAGAGATTCATCTTAGAAGCATTTTTCCCTTCCAATATTTTTCGATTGGAGCTTCCCTCATTCCTTTTATCGAGCATAATGAATGATGCGAATCGAGCTTTAATGAGTTCTAATATGCAGCGTCAAGCAGTTCCCCTTTCTCGGTCCGAGAAGTGCATTGTTGGAACTGGGTTGGAAGGCCAAACGGCTCTAGATTCGGGGATTTCAGCTATAGCTGAACGCAAGGGAAAAATCATTTATACTGATACTCAAAAGATCATTTTCTCAAGTAATGGGGATACTCTAAGCATTCCATTAGTTATGTATCAACGTTCCAACAAAAATACTTGTATGCAAAAAAAAAACTCAGGTTAAGCGGGGTAAATACATTAAAAAGGGACAAATTCTAGCGGGTGGTGCGGCTACAGCTGGTGGGGAACTCGCTTTAGAAAAAAAAAATGTATTAGTAGCTTATATGCCATGGGAAGGTTACAATTTTGAAGACGCAGTACTAATTAGCGAACGTCTGGTCTATGAAGATATTTATACTTCTTTTCACATCCGGAAATATGAAATTCAGACTCATTTAACAAGCCAAGGTCCTGAAAGAATCACTAAGGATATTCCGCATTTAGAGGCTCGTTTACTCCGAAATTTAGACAGAAATGGAATTGTGATGCTGGGATCTTGGATAGAAACAGGTGATATCTTAGTAGGTAAATTAACACCTCAGACAGCGAGCGAATCTTCATATGCCCCGGAGGATAGATTATTACGAGCTATACTTGGCATTCAGGTATCCACTTCAAAAGAAACTTCTCTAAGACTACCTATAGGGGGAAGGGGGTCGAGTTATTGATGTGAGATGGATCCATAGAAAGGGGGTTTCCAATTATAATCCAGAAAGGATTCGTGTATATATTTCACAGAAACGTGAAATCAAAGTAGGTGATAAAGTAGCTGGAAGGCATGGGAATAAGGGTATAATTTCTAAGATTTTGTCTAGACAAGATATGCCCTATTTGCAAGATGGAACGCCCGTTGATATGGTATTCAATCAATCCATTAGGAGTCCCCTCACGAATGAATGTGGGACAGATATTTGAATGTTCGCTCGGGTTAGCGGGGGATCTGCTAAAGAAACATTATAGAATAGGGCCCTTTGATGAGAGATATGAGCAAGAGGCCTCAAGAAAACTAGTGTTTTCTGAATTATATGAAGCCAGTAAGCAAACAAAAAATCCATGGGTATTTGAACCCGAATATCCGGGAAAAAGCAGAATCTTTGATGGAAGAACAGGAGATCTTTTTGAACAACCTGTTCTAATAGGAAAGTCCTATATCCTAAAATTAATTCATCAAGTTGATGATAAAATCCATGGACGTTCCAGTGGGCATTACGCACTTGTTACACAACAACCCCTTAGAGGGAGGGCCAAACAAGGGGGACAAAGAGTAGGAGAAATGGAAGTTTGGGCTCTAGAGGGATTTGGTGTTGCTCATATTTTACAAGAGATGCTTACTTATAAATCTGATCATATTAGAGCTCGTCAAGAAGTACTTGGTGCTACGATTATTGGATCAACAGTACCTAATCCAGGGGGTGCTCCAGAATCTTTTCGATTGCTCGTTCGAGAACTACGATCTTTGGCCCTGGAACTGAATCATTTCCTTGTATCTGAAAAGAACTTCCAGATGAATAGGAAGGAAGCTTGATCTCAATGAATCAGAATTTCTATTCTATGATCGACCAGTATAAACATCAACAACTTCGAATTGGACCAGTTTCCCCTCAACAAATCAGGGCTTGGGCAAAAAAAAAAAAAATTCTACCCAATGGAGAGATAGTTGGAGAGGTGACAAAACCCTATACTTTTCATTATAAAACTAATAAACCGGAGAAAGATGGATTGTTTTGTGAAAGAATTTCTGGACCCATAAAAAGTGGGATTTGTGCTTGTGGAAATTACCGAGGGATTGGGGCTGAAAAAGAAGACCCGAAATATTGTGAAGAATGCGGGGTGGAATTTGTTGATTCTCGGATACGAAGGTACCAAATGGGATACATCAAACTGACATGTCCAGTGACTCATGTGTGTGTGGTTTTTGAAACGTAGTTATATTTCCTAGTTATATTGCGAATCTTTTAGATAAGCCCCTTAGGGAATTAGAGGGCTGTATATATTGCGATGTGTGATTTGATCGAAATTTTCATTTGACAGATTTGGACTGAGAAACTGTCATCCCATTTAATCTGATTGGGATGCCCCCGGCTCTGACATGTATCTTGGGAGGAGGAACATGAAGCTCAGAATTATGGGTGCATTCAAGACTTAAAAATGGAAGAAAAGGGGAATTGATCCATGGTCGATTCCGTAACAGATAATATAGGAATAGTTAGTTATACCTCGTGAAAAAAAGACTTTTTGTGGAATTAGACATTCCATTTCTTTGAGAAAGAAAATCTCAAGCGCAAGTGAATATGGCATGGTTACGGGAGCTTATCTATCGCATATATGCTTCAAGGGATATCATGGCACATAACCATCGAGGTGAGTAGAGACCTAAAAAAGATCGATCGAATGGAACAATACAATATATAGACAAATAAATCCTTTACCTTTCCCACAATATTCCTTTCAGGGGATTCATCATTTGAGGGGAAGTAGACTACTCAATAATTTCACATTTTTTTTTTTTCAAAAAAAAAATAAAAAAAAAAAAAAAAGGGTTAGAGTGAAAATAAAAAAAAAAAAAAAAAGAATGAATCAATGAAAGGCTGGTCCTTACTGGGAACTTGAGTAAAGAGTAGTTTTTTGTAGGGTTTTCTCGAACAAAAAAAAAAAAAAGAAGAAGAACCCCTTTCTTTATTTGGTGTAACTACTTGAGCCGGATGAGAGGAAACCTTCACGTCCGATTGTGAGGGGGGGAATCCAATACTATAGGAACCTATCTCAATTTTTCTTTTGCTAGGTCCATAGCTAAAAAACCTACTTTCTTACGATTACGAGGTTCATTCGAATATGAAATCCAATCCTGGAAATACAGCATCCCACTCTTTTTTACTACTCAAGGTTTTGAGAAATTTCGAAACCGAGAAATCTCTACGGGGGGGGTGGGGGGAGAGGTGCTATCAGAGAACGAATTAGCCGATTCGGATTTGCGAATTATTAGAGAGAGAATTCTTTGGTAGAATGGAAGGAAGAAGAGACGAAGAGTCCGGAAGGAAAGAATGGGAAGAAAAAAGATTAGAAGAAGAAAGGATTTTTTTTGGTTAGGCGCATAGAATTAGCTAAACATTTTCTTCGAACAAATGTAGACCCAGAATGGATGGTTTTGTGCCTATTACCAGTTCTTCCTCCTGAGTTGAGACCAATCATTCAGATAGACGGGGGTAAACTAATGAGTTCGGATATTAATGAACTCTATAGAAGAGTCATCTATCGGAACAATACTCTTACCGATCTATTAGCAACAAGTAGATCTACACCAGGGGAATTAGTAATGTGTCAGGAGAAATTGGTACAAGAGGCCGTGGATACACTTTTTGATAATGGGATCCGCGGACAACCCATGAGAGATGGTCATAATAAAGTTTACAAGTCATTTTCCGATGTAATTGAAGGCAAAGAAGGAAGATTTCGTGAGACTCTGCTTGGTAAACGGGTCGATTATTCGGGGCGTTCCGTCATTGTCGTGGGTCCTTTGCTTTCATTACATCAATGTGGATTACTCTCGAGAAATAGCAATAGAGCTCTTCCAAAAACATTTGTAATTCGTGGTCTAATCAGACAAGATGTTGCTTCTAACACAGGGAAAAAAAAAAAAAAAAAAAAAAAAAAAAAGAACCCATTGTATGGGAAATCCTTCAAGAAGTTATGCAGGGGCATCCTGTATTGTTGAATAGAGCGCCCACCCTGCATAGATTAGGTATACAGGCGTTCCAACCCATTTTAGTTAGTGGAGGGGCGTGCTATTTGTTTACACCCATTAGTTTGTAAGGGCTTCAACGCAGACTTTGATGGGGATCAAATGGCTGTTCACGTACCTTTATCTTTGGAAGCTGGAAGCTCAAGCAGAAGCTCGTTTACTTATGTTTTCTCATATGAATCTCTTGTCTCCAGCTATTGGAGATCCCGTTTCCGTACCAACTCAAGATATGCTTATTGGACTCTATGTATTAACGATCGGGAATCCCCGAGGTATTTGTGCAAATAGGTATAATCAATATAATTCTAATTGCAGAAACTCTAAAAAGGAAACAGTTTACAAGAATGACTTTAAGTATAAAAAGAGCCGAGCCGTTTTTTCTAGTTCTTATGATGCACTTGGAGCTTATCGGCAGAAACGAATCCATTTCAATAGTCCTTTGTGGCTCCGGTGGAGACTAGATCAACGCGTCGTTGGCTCAAGAGAAGTTCCCATCGAAGTTCAATATGAATTTTTTTAATAATTATAATGAGATTTATAAGCACTATCGAATAATAGGAAGTGTAAAAAGAGAAATTCGTTGTATATACATTCGAACTACTGTTGGTCATCTTTCTTTTTATCGAGAAATAGAAGAAGCCATACAGGGGTTTTGGCAGGCCTACTCATAGGCTATCTAACTCATGCTCTATATAAAAACTAAGAAATTATATTAGTGATGCCCATACTTGTGGGAATTCGGGTCTCTCCAATTTCACCGGTATATCATAATTTCTTAATTTCTGTGTGAATCAAGATTTAGGAAAGGAAGTTTTCGAATCACTGACCCAGGCCCATTGTGGAATCTTACTCAGCAGAATATGGAGGTCCTTATGGCAGAACGGACCGATCTGGTCTTTCACAATAAGGTGATAGATGGAACTGCTATGAAACGACTTATTAGCAGATTAATAGATCATTTCGGAATGGCATATACATCACATATCCTGGATCAAGTGAAGGCTTTGGGTTTCCAGCGAGCCACTGCTACATCTATTTCATTAGGGATTGATGATCTTTTAACAATACCTTCTAAGGGATGGTTAGTTCAAGACGCTGAACAAGTTTTTTTTTTTTTAGAAAAAACCATCATTATGGGAATGTACATGTGGTAGAAAAATTACGTCAATCCATTGAGATATGTATGCTGCTACAAGTGAATATTTGAGACAAGAAATGAATCCTAATTTCGGATGATGACTGATCCCTCTAATCCAGTCCATCTAATGTCCTTTTCGGGGGCTAGAGGAAATGCATCTCAAGTACACCAATTAGTAGGTATGCGAGGATTAATGTCGGATCCTCAAGGACAAATGATTGATTTACCCATTCAAAGCAATTTACGGGAAGGACTTTCTTTGACAGAATATATAATTTCTTGCTACGGAGCCCGCAAAGGAGTTGTAGATACTGCTGTACGAACATCAGATGCTGGATACCTCACGCGTAGACTTGTTGAAGTAGTTCAACACATTCTTGTACGTAGAACGGATTGTGGTACTATCCGAAGTATTTCCGTGAGTCCTCAAAATGGGATGACGGAAAAGATTTTTGTCCAAACACTAATTGGTCGTGTATTAGCAGACGATATATATATTGGTCTACGATGCATTGCCACTCGAAATAAAGATATTGGAATTGGACTTGATTTAATCGATTCATAACCTTTCGACACACATTTATATATATATTAGAACCCCTTTTTACTTGCAGGAGTACATCTTGGATCTGTCAATTATGTTATGGCCGAAGTCCTACTCATGGTGACCTGGTCGAGTTGGGAGAAGCTGTAGGCATTATTGCGGGTCAATCAATTGGGGAACCGGGGACTCAACTAACATTAAGAACTTTTCATACCGGCGGAGTATTCACAGGTGGTACTGCCGAATATGTACGAGCTCCCTCTAATGGAAAAATCAAATTTGATGAGGATTTGGTTCATCCCACACGTACCCGTCATGGGCATCCTGCTTTTCTATGTTTTATAGACTTGTATGTAACTATTGAGAGTCGAGATATTCTACATAATGTGAATATTCCAACAAAAAGTTTGATTTTTTTCAAAATGAAATATGTAAATCAGAATCAGAACAAGTGATTGCCGAGATTCGTGCCGGAACGTCCACTTTTCATTTTAAAGAAAGGGTTCAAAAAAAAATATATTTATTCTGAGTCAGAAGGAGGAGAAATGCACTGGAGTACTGATGGCTATCATGCGCCCGAATATCCATATAGTAATGTTCATCTATTACCAAAAACAAGTCATTTATGGATATTAGCAGGAGGTCTATGCAGATCCAATATAGTGTCTTTTTCACTCCACAAGGATCAAGATCAAATGAATGCTAATTCTTTTTCTCTCGAAGAAAGATATATCTTTGATCTCTCACTGACTAATGATCAAGTAAGACATAAATTGTTGGATACCTTTGGTAAAAAAGATAGGGAAATTCTTGACTATTCAAAACCTTATCGAATCATATCCAAGGGTCATTGGAATCTCATAGAGCCTTCTACTTCTATTCGTCAAGAGAATCCCTTGGCTAAAAAGCGAAGAAATAGATTCGTGATTCCCTTACAATATGATCAAGAACAAGAAAAGAAACTAAAACCCTGTTTTGGTATTTCGATTTAAAACCTAAAAATGGTATATAAATGGTATTTTACGTAGAAATATTATTCTTGCTTATTTTGATGATCCGCGATACAGAAGAAGCAGATTGTCGGGAATTACTAAATATGGGATTGTCGAAGTAGATTGAAAAAAAAAAA
>JACXSL010001533.1:70000-82500 GCA_019514585.1 Dendrobium officinale
CATTGGTTGGTTGTATCATTAACATTTTTTTTTTCTTTTTTTGGTGCGAGGAGCTTACCATGAATCCACTTATTTCTGCTGCTTCCGTTATTGCTGCTGGATTGGCTGTAGGGCTTGCTTCTATCGGACCTGGGGTTGGTCAAGGTACTGCTGCGGGCCAAGCCGTAGAAGGTATTGCGAGACAACCAGAAGCAGAGGGTAAAATACGAGGTACTTTATTGCTTAGTCTGGCTTTTATGGAAGCTTTAACAATTTATGGACTGGTCGTGGCATTAGCTCTTTTATTTGCAAATCCTTTTGTTTAATGTTTCATTTCATCTTAGAAGAAAAACATAACCATAACTAAGAGAAAATTTGAGAATTCTCAAATTCCATTAAGAATAATAAGCGAAAGTGAGTGATAAAAAAAAAGCGGAGTGATACAAAAAGAACTCTCTGTTCTTTGTTAGTCCTATCTATAAAGGGAGAGCATATGAAAAATCTAATTGATTCTTTTGTTTCCGTGGGGCACTGGTCATCCGCTGGGAGTTTCGAGTTTAATACCGATATTTTAGCAACAAATCCAATAAATCTAAGCGTAGTGCTGGGTGTATTGATTTTTTTTGGAAAGGGAGTGTGTGCGAGTTGTTTATTTCAAGAATAGGTTGGATTTCACCGACTGCACTTTCTTTCTATTTATGTATTCTTTTTTATAGCAGAACTAGGAACAAAGGGTGCACAATCTCGACGAATTACTTCTGAATTGGATTTCATTCAGAAATCATATGTAAGAACCATAGCATTTCGTGATTAATTGGTAAATGAACTTTGATTCTCTTCTCTATCAACCAATAATGTTGAGGTCTTTTCTTTTACATGGTTAAAGATCAATTGTTTGAAGTCCAGGCACAGCATAGCATGGTACTCTTTCTACCGCTAGGTTAGTAAAAAAAAGGAAAAAAAAAAAATGAGAAAAAAAAAAAAAAGGAATAATTGGGAATTTATTCGATGTAGAACACTCATATGGATAAAATTATTTGAACCATTCACTGAAAAAAATGGGTATCCCCCCCCCCCCACTGCCGAATCGACGACCTATGTATTGTATTTATATAAAATATTTGTATAAAAAAGAGAATTTTTTGGATGAAAAAAATCGAAATCTCATTCTAATAATAATGAGAATGAAGTAATGAAGTTCAGAATTATATTCAATTCTATTTCTATTCTAATAGTATAATAGAATTCTTTTTTCTTTAAAATATCTTTTTTTTTGAAAGAAAGAAGTTCTAAATAAAGAACAAATAAAGAAACAACTTTGCTGACAATTTTTTATTTTTTGTCTGGTCTGAAGAGTCCTCCTAAGATTCTGATGTTAGATCAGTTAGATCAGTTTTCGATAGCTTTGAATACGAATAAGAAAAAGAACAGAAAAGAGAGGATAGGCTCATTCCATTCAAAGAAATGGGAATGCCCATCAATAAAAGAAAAGAAAAGAAAAACAATTGAGCGTGAGAGCCAAATGAATCGAAAGATTCATGTTTGGTTCGGGAAGAGATATTCTAGTTGTGAAATGAATGGAAAGATAATCTACTTTCATTAAATGATTTATTAGATAAGCGAAAACAGAGGATCTTGAGTACTATTCGAAATTCAGAAGAATTACGTAGAGGAGCCATTGAACAGCTCGAAAGAGCTCGGGTTAGATTACGGAAAGTGGAAATCGAAGCAGATGAGTATCGAACGAATGGATACTCTGATATAGAACGAGAAAAAGTAAATTTGATTAATGCTACTTGCAATAGTTTGGAACGATTAGAAAATTACAAAAATGAAACTCTTTTTTTTGAAAAACAAAGAGCAATTAATCAGGTCCGTACGACAACAAGTTTTGCAACAAGCCTTACAAAGAGCTCTAGGAACTTTGAATAGTTGTTTGAATAGCGAATTACATTTTCGTACCATCAGTGCTAATATTGGTATCCTCGGGTCCGTGGAAGAAATAACTGATTAGCCTTTTTACTCTAGTTTAGGGTTTAGGTATGATTTTTTCCCTTTCCTTCCGAAAAAAAAAAAAAAAAGAGATACTAATGGGAACCCTTCGAGCTGACGAAATTATAATATTATACGCGAACGTATTGAACAATATAATAGAGAAGTAAAGATTGTGAATACCGGTACCGTACTTCAAGTGGGCGACGGCATTGCTCGTATTCATGGTCTTGATGAAGTAATGGCAGGTGAATTAATAGAATTTGAAGAGGGTACCATAGGTATTGCTCTGAATTTGGAAAAAATAATGTTGGTGTTGTATTAATGATGATGTGATGGTTTGATGATAAAAGAGGGGAGTTCTGTAAAAGCAACAGGAAGAATCGCTCAGATCCCTGATCCCTGTTTTTTTTTTTTTTGGGTCGTGTTATAAATGCTCTGGCTAAACCTATTGATGGGAGAGGTGAAATTTCATCTTCTGAATCTCGGTTAATTGAATCTCCTGCCCCAGGTATTATTTCGAGACGTTCCGTATATGAGCCCCTTCAAACGGGACTTATTGCTATTGATTCAATGATCCCTATAGGACGCGGGCAACGAGAATTAATTATTGGAGACAGACAGACTGGTAAAACAGCAGTAGCCACAGATACGATTCTCAATCAAAAAGGACAAAATGTGATATGTGTTTATGTAGCTATTGGTCAAAAAGCATCTTCTGTGGCTCAGGTAGTGACTACTTTCCAGGAAGGAGGGGCAATGGAATACACTATTGTGGTAGCCGAAACAGCAGATTCGCCTGCTACATTACAATATCTCGCTCCTTATACGGGAGCGGCTCTGGCTGAATATTTTATGTACCGTGAACGACATACTTCAATAATGATGATATGATGATCTCTCCAAACAGGCCCAAGCTTATCGTCAAATGTCTCTTCTATTAAGAAGACCCCCTGGTCGTGAAGCTTTATCCAGGAGATTTTTTTTATTTGCATTCACGACTTTTGGAAAGAGCCGCTAAATTAAGTTCTCGTTTAGGTGAAGGAAGTATGACTGCTTTACCAATAGTGGAGACTCAATCTGGAGACGTTTCGGCTATATATTCCTACTAATGTAATTTCTATTACAGATGGACAAATATTCTTATCTGCCGATCTATTCAATGCTGGAATCAGGCCTGCTATTAATGTAGGTATTTCTGTTTCTAGAGTAGGATCGGCAGCTCAAATTAAAGCTATGAAACAAGTAGCTGGCAAATTAAAATTGGAACTAGCTCAATTTGCAGAATTAGAAGCCTTTGCACAATTTGCTTCTGATCTAGATAAAGCTACTCAGAATCAATTGGCAAGAGGTCAACGATTACGTGAGTTGCTCAAACAATCCCAATCCCATCCCTCTCCCTCTCGCGGTGGAAGACCAGATAGCTACTACTATTTACAACGGAACAAATGGATATCTTGATGCGTTAGAAATTGGACAGGTAAAGAAATTTCTCGTTGGGTTACGTACCTACTTAAAAAGAATAAACCTAAATTCCAAGAAATTCTATCTTCTACCAAGATATTCACCGAAGAAGAAACCCTTTTGAGAACCCTGAGAGAGAAGGATTCTATTTCAGATCGAACTATTTCTACTTCAAAACAAACATAAATACATAAATGTAAAAGGATCGTTTTTCTTATATTCTTAATTCAGAGAAATCCTCGATAAAGATTTCTGATTCGAATCATTCAAAAAAGGGCCTCTTTTATCCTTTAGAAAAGAGAGTTCTTCTTTTTTTTTTTATATTCTATTCTCTAATCTAGAATAGATATATAGAAATAAATTGCGTCCAATAGGATTTGAACCTATACCAAAGGTTTAGAAGACCTCTGTCCTATCCATTAGACAATGGACGCCCTTTCATATCCATAATATCATATGAAGTTAAGAAATGAATATATAGCGGGTAGCGGGAATCGAACCCGCATCGTTAGCTTGGAAGGCTAGGGGTTATAGTCGACGTTTTTGATCATTTTTAACATCTCTAATTCAAAACCGAACATGAGATTTTGGTTTCATTCGGCTCCTTTATGGAAGATCTATGTATTCTCACCAGAGAAAAAATGAGATCCATAACATCTATGTCAGCTTTTTTTACGAATGCATCTAAAGCTACTTGCTTTTTAGATGATCCCTCTAGAAGAGGGGGATTCTATCAAATCTTTCTAGTCTCTAGTCTAGTTACTTCGTTCCCTATTTCTTTTCTACTCGTGGGATCCTAAGGAAAATAATTTTGTTTCTACCGAGCTGAAACAAGAAGCCGAGGGTTCTAGTAAACCAAAACCATCATTTTCTAGCTATTTGGCTTCAATCTTCCCCTTTTTCAGCGCAAAAATTGAAGATTTAGTTTACGATTGTTTTGTTTTCATACTATCATCCATAGATCCTTTATTCATTCATACTCATTCAATCAAAAAAAATTGAACCAATCAAAAAAAAAAATTATGCTTCTCGACTCCATAATCCAATTTTTTTATTAAGATTCTGATTGCCTTTTGGATAGGAATCGTGAGAATGTATATTCTTTCCTCAAATGTCCTATTGAGGGGGAAAGGATTAAATCTTTTTAAGAAATAAAGTTTTTGATCGGAATAAAAAAAAAAAACGGAAAGACCCCTTAACTATTTAAGTTGTTAATAGAACGAATCACACTTTTACCACTAAACTATACCCGCTACATATTCATTATTGGATATGAATGGACTATTTGTCCAACAAAGTAATCAGACGTAGTCAAGATAGCATCAGAATCATGAAAATTCCAGCATTAACACGTATTTTGTTCTGCTGCGGCGCGGGAAAAAAAAAAAAAAAAAAAGAATAGGTGAATAGCAAAAAGTTTAGTCAAATTAAATAATTTAAATAGTGTACTAAAGTTTTAAGTATTTTTTTTTTTTTTTGAAACTTCCCTTCACTTGAACCGCCAGAATTTATGAATTCGGGTAAATTGGGCCTCAAACTTTCAAGCTTGTCCTTTGCTTTGAACAAGTAAAAGATTTAAAATCTTTAGAAATATGTTTTTTCTATTTGAGATTCTTTCTCTTATAAGATTTTCTAAGATCTATTTCTTTTTTTCTTCTTACTATACTTCCTTCTTATTAAGATTTCTTAAGTGAATTAGAATTATTCAGATGAATATAATACTGAACTTCAACTTTCATTTATAATGAAATTCGTTTTTCATTAATGAATTTCTGAATCTTATACTTAAGAATAAGAAAAGAAAAGAAAAAAAATAAAAAAATATTAGTACTATATTACATTACTATTATACTCTAATACTATTACTAGATATTACTAGAACAGAACACTTTTACTATAAAAGACTAAATATTCTAATTTACTCTAATTTACTCTACTTATTACTTAGAATTACTAATAGATATAGATATAGAATATAGATATAGATTTCAATTTAATCATTTTATTTCAATATATATATATCAATATATATATATATATATATATATATAATATATAGAATATAGAATATATATAGAATATCTATATTAATCTAGATATATAAGAATTTCTTAAAGAATTTCTAAGATAATCTATCTATTAGAATCTTATCTAATTTCTAAGAATAAAGAAGTACAGGCCCGGCCAGTACTTATACTTAACCAGGCCGGGGAAATGAACTTTTTTTGTAAAAAATCAAAGAAGTAAGGTATTCTTGGAGAAATTGGAGAAAAATCTGTTTCGAAAAAATAAAAATGGTTCTTCAATCTTCACTTCACGTGTGAAATCACATGAGAGATTTCCAATTTGGAATGGGGAGAGATGGCTGAGTGGACTAAAGCGTCGGATTGCTAATCCGTTGTACGAATTATTCGTACCGAGGGTTCGAATCCCTCTCTCTCCGACCCCCCTGATAACTTGAGATTTTAGAATTTTGAGATTTTAGAATTATTTTTTTTTTTCGATTTTTTTTTTTTATGAATCTTTTCTCTTTATCTAGCATCTATTCCATTTATTTCTACATTTACCTATGAAATACCTATGAAAAAAAAAGTCTCTTTTTTCTCATCTTTTTTTTTATTCTTCACGCCCAGGATTACGCCCCGGATCATTAGATAAGAATCCGAAGAAGAGAGAGAAACAAAGAATATTACTACTGTGTAAACGAATAGTTTAAGAGTAAGCATTACAAATCTCCAAGATAAGATCTTTTTTTTTAAGGAAATAGATCGCCTATTTTACGACACACACTATACACTATACACTATTTTGATATGACGCTCTAAAGATTTTTTTTTTTTTTTTTTTTTTCAATTTATTTTTACGAATTTCTTTCTAATGTAATATTCTAATGTAATAAGATTCGTATTTTTTCATTACCAAAGATTTCTTGCCATATCCATATCTATATCTATAATAAATTTTTTTATGGAATCTTATAAAGGAAAGGTCAGAACAAAAGAAGAAAGAAGTTTATTAGCTGATTAAAGATCATCGCCCCCTTCCCTTATTCACCCTTATTCAATTTCAATATAATATACAATAGAAAATATCAGAATTTCGCTTTTTGAATCGAGGGTTCCTAATTTCCAGACTTATCTGAATCTTATTTCTTATCTTATTTATTTGAAGAAGAAAAATCTCATCTTTTTTTTATCGAAGAAATTCTGAATTGAATTGAGATTTTCTTTTTATCGAAAACTTACAGCAGCTTGCCAAACAAAGGCTAAGAGAAAAAAGAGTAAAGGGATAATCGGCATAACGTCTACGATTGGATTGAAAAAGGCATAAGCCTCGGGCAATTTGGCGAAGAAAAAACTACTCGAATAAAGGGTAGAATTAAGACAGATACAGATTAAACTAAAGATATTAAACATAACAAATATTCTTTTCTTGTTTTAAAGATTAAAAAGAAATTGAAAAAAATGAAATGAAATGAAAGAAATTATCAGATTGGATTGAGTTTTTTTCTGAGGGAAAAAAAAAAAAAAAAAAAAAAGCAGATAAAAGAAAGAAATTCTGATTTTTCTTTGACTTCTCCCCAATCAAGAATCCTTCCTTACATTATCCAATCAAATAAGAATACAAGGAATTCTATTTTCATACAATATCTTAATTGAATTCTAAGTAATGATCAATTAATCTATATCTATTGTGTTGAATCCCAGCGACAACATGTCCTATATTTCTTTTGGTTGGTTATTGACGAATAACCAATATTTAGCTTAGTTTTTCTTAGACCAAATCAAAATGGGGCGTGGCCAAGCGGTAAGGCAACGGGTTTTGGTCCCGTTACTCGGAGGTTCGAATCCTTTCGTCCCAGATCGTTTGCATCAGAAACGAAGGATTCTTCTCTAAACGATTCTTTGTTTTCTATGATGGAGATGGAGATGATGATGGAGATGGAGATGGATGATGCAAAAAGATCAGAATCCTCGGAAATCTTTCTTCTGATTTTCTGATTTTCTCTTTTTTTTTTCTTACCTTACAAAAAGACTTTTTTTCAAAAAAAAAAAATAATGAAAAAAAAAAAAACTTCTATTCAAAAAATGAAAATCTGATTGAAATGAAAATGAAAATCAAATCAAGTAAAATAAATAAATAAATAAATAAATAATAAATAAAAAAAAATCATAAAAATAAAAAAAAATGAAAAAATAATCATATTATATATTAATATATATTATAATATATTAATACATAAATTTAATACATAAATACATAATTCTTACATAAGAATATAGATTCTATAATCTTATTAATAAGATTATCTTATTATTCTATAATTGAATATTTATGAATATTGAAATGAAATATTTAGTTTAGTATAGTTATTAGTTAGTATAGTATTTAGTGAAAGTGGCTAAAAACTTTTATCCATTCATGGGGATTTCTTTTTCATTTGAATAAAAATGAAAGCTTTTTTTTTTTTTTTTTTTTTTTTTTTTTTTCTTTTTTCTTTTTTTTTTTTGAAAAGGAAAAAAAGAAGGATCTTTTATGATGGACAATCTCGAAAGATTTGTTGAAGATGTAAATAAGTTTGCTTTTTTTATTTTTTTTTTTTTTCATGTGATATTATTCATATGAGAAAATCTGGGGTAATTTGAAGTTAAATCTCCGGATAAACACTTTTTTTTCAGTTTAGATTATTATGTATCGGTTCAACCAATGACTATTCATTATTCCATATTGAATCAATTGCATACGGTTCCAATTTAAAATAAAATCAAAAAAATTATAGGGATGTTATGGTAAAACTTCGTTTGAAACGATGTGGTAGAAAGCAACGTGCGACTTGAAGGACATGATTGGATGTGGATTCTGACATCCACCATTTTCTATACGAATGAAGATGCTCTTGTCTCGACATAGTTTGTTCTGTTAGGAACCTAATTGGATTTGTCTTGGGTTGCTAAATAAAGATACTAATGGTATAGTATAGAAAGGTATATAGCATATGATGGAGCTCGAGCAAAAATGATTGATTCATTTATCGGGGGGGAATAATCTAGGGTTAGTGACAATCAATAAGTTAGACCAACTAAAAATAGATCATCAATATAGAAATATAGATAAACGGAGAGGTTCAAATTTGAACAAGTTTTTGAAATGAAAAAGAAATCAAATTTGTTGAAATTTTCAAACTGTTTCGATCAAGAGTGTATCACAAAGGAATCAATCGTTCGTATTTTTTTTCCTTTTTTTCCAAAAAAAAAAAACAAAAGGTATGTTGCTGCCTTTTTGAAAAGGAGTAAGGATCACCGAAGTAATGTCTAAACCTAATGATTTCACAAAGCGCAAAGCAAAGACAACAAATTCCGGAACAAGGAAACACTCTTTTTACTAGTCTCAACAATTTGATCAGAATGATAAAAAAAAATAGATCCGAAAGGAGACAAAAAAAGAGGTTAGAGACAGCTCAAGAAATTCTAAGGATTTCCTTTCAAACTCTTTCAAAACTACCCAACTTGAGTTAGGAGTACGAATGAATTTTCTTTTCTTTTTCTGTAAAGAAGGAAAAAAGGCTCAAATTACAGTCTAATTCTTTATGGATCCATTTTTATTTCTATCTATATAGATAGATAGGAATAAAAATTCTAGAAATTAGAATCATTTTTTCTTGAGCCGTATGAGGAGAAAACCTCCTATACGTTTCTAGGGGGGCATTTTTTATTTACATCTATCCCAATGAGCCATCTATCGAATCGTTGCAATCGATGTTCGATCCCGAAGAGAAGGAAGAGATCTTCGAAAAGTGGGTTTTTATGATCCGATAAAGAATCAAACTTATTCAAATGTTCCTGCTATTTTATATTTCCTTGAAAAAGGTGCTCAACCCACAGGAACTGTTTATGATATTTTAAGGAAGGCAGAATTCTTTAAAGAATTTCGAGTTTCTTTTGGATAAAAAAAAAAAGAAAAAAAAAAAAAAAAAAAAAGAATCGTGAATAAAAAAAGGATAGGGGTAACTTAATTCTTTGTTTCTTTTTTTTTTTATTCTTTTTTTTTTTTTTTTTTTTTTTTTTTTTTTTTTTCTTTTTTTTTCTTTTTTTCTTATTCGTTTTTTTTTCTTGCTTCTTTTTCTTCCCCCCCCCAAAGGGGGGGTTCTTGTTTTTTTTTATTTGTTTTTGTTTTTTTTTTTTTTTTAAAGAAAGCCGCCTTTTTTCTTTTTTTTTTTTTTTTTTCCTTTTTTTTTTTTTTTCCGCTCAAAGTTCTTTTTTTTTATTTAATGTTGTGCTAATCCAACACAAATTTTTCTATATAATTTCTTGAAATTTCCAAAAAAAAGTCCATTCATATTGACAATGGCGTCTCAAACAAATATAATTTGATCGTATATAAATAGATCTTTTTATCCCCATTCCCTTATTGGATCTTTCCTTCACTTTAGTAAAATTAGTAAAATTAGTAAAATGGATTTTTTTTTTTTTTTTTTTTTATTTCGATCATATCTGATCCTCATATTGATCCGGGTTGCTAACTCAACGGTAGAGTACTCGGCTTTTAATTGACGACTATGATCTTTTACACATTTGGATGAAGGAATTCGTCTAGACTATTGGTAAAGTTTATAAGACCGCGACTGATCCTGAAAGGTAATGAAAAAAAAAAAAAAAAAAAAAATAATCGAAAAAAGAATAAAAAAAAATAAATAAGAATAATCATAGAAAAATAAGATTTCTAGTATCAAATAGAAAATTTTTTTTTTTTTTTTTTTTTAGAACAATTTTTAAGTTCAGTAAAGTATTTCGGGTCTAGTGAATAAATGGATAGAGCCTTATGGCTCCAATTCGAGTAAGACAAAAAAGAAACGAGCTTACTTTCTTAATTTGAATGATTACCCGATCAAATTACTAATTATACGTTAAAAATAGATTAGTGCCTGATGTGGGAAAAGGTTCTCTTGTAAATTGTGAGTGGACCATTGATTCTTTTTTTTTATGAATCCTAATTATTCTTTATTGTGGATTGGAGACGGATGTGTGTAGAAGAAATAGTATAGTGAAAAAAAAAGAATCTTTTCAAAGTCAAAAAAAAGAGTGATTGGGTTGCGAAAAAAAAAATTTTTTTTTTCTTTTTTTTTCTTATTGTTATTCTATTTATATTAAAAGGAAAAGAAAACCAAATTGGATAGAAGGGGAAAGGAAAAAGATCTGTAGATTGGGCTCTCTGTCTCCGGGGTATATATTTATTTTATTTGTTCTGACTTTTATATAATCTTTTACTTCTTAAATTCTCATTATTTTTTTTACATCTAAAGTACAGTATAAAATATATATATATATAAGTATACACAGTGCATAGTATATATATATATATATATATATATATATATATATATATAATATATATATATATTTATATTAATAATAGACTATTAATAGACTATATTATTAGTATTAGAATATCTTATTAGAATTCTTTCTTTTTTTTCTAATAATAAGAAAGAATAGAAGAAGAATTTATTCTTCTATCGCATACGCCGTTCTGACCATATTGCACTATGTATCATTTCATAACACAAGAAGTGCCTCTTTTTTTTGGTTACATTAGAAATGTATTTCAATAGCAGAATTACAAATTACAAGGATATTTAGATTGAAAAAAGATAGATTTCGGCAACAAAACTTCCTATATCCGCTACTCCTTCAGGATTATATATTTACTCACTTGCTCATTATCATAGCTTAAATAGTTTGATTTTTTACGAACCTGTGGAATTTCTAGGTTATGACAGTAAATTTAGTTTAGTACTTGTGAAACGTTTAATTATTCGAATGTATCAACAGAAATCTTTGATTTCTTCGGTGAATTATTCTAACCAAAATGGATCTTGGGAGCACAAGAATTCTTTTTCTTCTCATTTTTCTTCTCAAATGGTATCAGAAGGTTTTGGAGTCATTCTGGAAATTCCATTCTCGTCGCAATTAGTATCTTCCCTTGAAGAAAAAAGAATACCAAAATCTCAGAATTTACGATCTATTCATTCAATATTTCCCTTTTTAGAGGATAAATTATCGCATTTAAATTATGTGTCAGATCTACTAATACCCCATCCCATCCATCTGGAAATCTTGGTTCAAATCCTTCAATGTTGGATTAAAGATGTTCCTTCTTTGCATTTCTTGCGATTTTTTTTCCACGAATATCATAATTTGAATAGTCTCTTTACTTCAAAGAAATCCATTTACGTATTTTCAAAAAAAAAAGAAAGAAAAGATTCTTTTGGTTCCTACATAATTCTTATGTATATGAATGCGATATATATATTCCTGTTTCTTCGTAAACAGTCTTCTTATTTACGATCAATATCTTCTGGAGTCTTTCTTGAGCGAACACATTTCTATGAAAAAAATAGAATATCTTATAGTCGTGTGTTGTAATTCTTTTCAGAGGATCCTATGGTTCCTCAAGGATACTTTCATACATTATGTTCGATATCAAGGAAAAGCAATTCTGGCTTCAAAAGGAACTCTTATTCTGATGAAAAAAAAATGGGAATTTCATCTTGTGAATTTTTGGCAATCTTATTTTCACTTTTGGTTTCAACCTTATAGGATCCATATAAAGCAATTACCCAACTATTCCTTCTCTTTTCTGGGGTTATTTTCAAGTGTACTGAAAAATCCTTTGGTAGTAAGAAATCAAATGCTAGAGAATTCATTTCTAATAAATACTCTATCTAAGAAATTAGATACCATAGCCCCAGTTATTTCTCTTATTGGATCATTGTCGAAAGATCGATTTTGTACTGTATTGGGTCATCCTATTAGTAAACCGATCTGGACCGATTTATCGGATTCTGATATTCTTGATCGATTTTGTCGGATATGTAGAAATCTTTGTCGTTATCACAGCGGATCCTCAAAGAAACAGGTTTTGTATCGTATAAAGTATATACTTCGACTTTCGTGTGCTAGAACTTTGGCTCGTAAACATAAAAGTACAGTACGCACTTTTATGCGAAGGTTAGGTTCGGGATTCTTAGAAGAATTCTTTTTTGAAGAAGAACAATCTCTTTCTTT
>JACXSL010001534.1:0-2500 GCA_019514585.1 Dendrobium officinale
CATCAGGATCCCGATTCATGGATCTCTCAGTTCCAGAAATAAGAGGATCAAACCATTTCTTCTGACTCTTTTTTTTTTCAAATTCGATAAATGTAGGTTGATCATATATTTCATTATAGTTATATGATTCAGAGTATCATTTCCTATTTGATCCCTTTGAATTCCATATTTGAAGTTGCGATCGGATCTATTCATTAAAAAGAATCGATTCGATACATTTCTTATGTACCCATAGGTGCTATATTGGATTTGAATCAGATTTCGGATCAATCTATATTGATTGACTGCCTCCATTATGTTGTTGCTAGCAAATACCGCTGTTTTTAGTTTGGGATCTTCCAACTCATTTCCGCAGTAGATCCGGACCTCTTTTTTTCTGATCCTTCGTTCGAGAAAAAGAGGAATTCTCCTCATAAAAAAGAGGAGGTAGAACCAATAAAGATTTCTTTTTCGATTCATCTCTGGAGTTGAATACCTCATTCAAGAATTTTTTTTGATCCAACCCGTAGGAATCAATAGAAAAGGCAAAATCCCCTATGATACACCAGATCTGGCTCGGTTATTGATAGAGTGAATAGATCCGCCATTTCTGGGAATCTCTCTTCTGATTCAAAAAAAAATCGTGGCGTAACGCGTACGCGTATCCCCCTTTGTTCCGGTCATGGAATAGATGAAAGAAATCAAAAAATGGATTTTTGTTCAAGAATGAAATCTTATTGGAACTGTCCATATCCGGTTCATCCTTCGGAACCATATCACATCCCGGATCTGGTTCCGAAGGATGAATTGAGACGGTATCTTGTAAATACGTAATTATCTTGAATATATCAACCATTTCTTTCTTTTCCGCTCGCCTGGAAGGGACAAAAGAAACATCTTTTTTTTCTTCAACAATTTAGGATCTCTAGTGGACCTCTCAGTAGGATTCGAACCCCAGATGAAGTTCTGACCATCTGTCAGAAGAAAAAAGAACGAATTGATCTTGTAGGATTCCCAAGAAATTCTTCGATTTCTTCGGAAGCAGATGATTATTCATCCGCTTCTCAGGTTCCGTTAATAGCCAGGACATGGAGGAAGATCCAAAAAGGCATTTCGGGAATCGATCTGATTCTATCTCTGTTCGTTCCGTTTGAAGAAAGGAAGGATCCCAAAGAATCGATCTCTCTTTTAGTTGCTGAATCTCTGTTTGATCGATCAATGTGTGATATTCTGAATTCTCATTTCTAACGGAATCGAAATGATCTCTGGATTGATCAGAAGAAGATCCTTTCCATTGGCTAGAATCCGTTACTTGAACGAAAATAGATCTTGTGGAATCATATTGAATATTTGACAATACATTCCGTACCTTGCTAAAAAACCGATCCTTGTTTACCAACCACATTGTCTAACCAAATCCAATTCTCTCTCGAGACGTTCCTCAAAAAATCCGATTCGTGCTGATTCTTCCCCCAACTAACGAAGAGATCTTGGCGGAATTGCCACATATGAAATTGAGCACAATTTTGCAAAGAAATACCCCACTTGTTTCTCGAGAAGAGATGGGAAACATGCTCAATATCATTGGATTGCATAGTTGCCCCAGCTCCTTGTTGTTTGAAGAAACTCTCCCCCTGAATTGGTCTTTTTTCACGAAAAGCAGACATGAGATAACAAATCAAGTCTTTCCCTAAGATTTCGAATAGCTGTCCCGAATTCAAGTTGATTATGTTTCGTTTCTTCCTCGGAGAAAGACGATCAAACAATTCCCAATCATGGTCCTTGCGGATCGGATCATCCGTATAGGAAAAAAAAAGAAACTCCAGATATTTGCTATCTTTCTCTTTGAATGAGATCTCAATTCCAGCTACGGTTTCATTAGATATCTGACAACTAGAATCCCTCCCTTTTTTTCCGATCCGGTTCCTCCCACCACCGCGAACCCCGGTTAGATTCAGGCATGATACGCTTTTTCTTTCTTGGGAGAACCCAAGTACTCTCTTGCGGATCCATGAAACAACTCTCAGAAATCTTTTTCCTTTTTGGAAGATACAGGAGCGAAACAATCAACCTATTTCTATTGGAAGAGAAAAAAAGATTCTTCCAATGTCTCCTTTCTGGGTCCAATGGAATTCATAGGTATAGGAAGAAGCCCCATCAAATTTTTTTTTTTTCTTTCAACCATCTCTCGATTGTTAATACGAGATATAAGGACCACTACTACAAGCAGTACTACACCTTTGATCGTGAAATATCGATTGCTTGTTGCACCCTGTGAATCACGTGAAAGTAGGATACTCCAAATTCGGGGGTCAAAGAGTTTCATAAAACGTTCTGAAAAAAAAAAAAATGTGAGTGAAAGATCCCACTGAATCGAATTTGATCCATGAATCTAAGAAATAGTGAGAATTCTTGATCTCTCTCAATTCGAATATCCAGGATTTGAATTGATGTCGTTTCATTGATTCCTCCTAAAGATTTCATTTCAATTGGAATTTGGTTATTCACGATGTACGACGAT
>JACXSL010001534.1:7500-15000 GCA_019514585.1 Dendrobium officinale
CAATGATCCAATAAGAGAAATAACTGGGGCTATGGTATCTAATTTATTTAGATATAGAGTATTTATTAGAAATGAATTCTCTAGCATTTGATTGATTTTACTACCAAAGGATTTTTCAGTACACTTGAAAATAACCCCAGAAAAGAGAAGGAATAGTTGGGTAATTGCTTTATATGGATCCTATAAGGTTGAAACCAAAAGTGAAAATAAGATTGCCAAAAATTCACAAGATGAAATTCCCATTTTTTCATCAGAATAAGAGTTCCTTTTGAAGCCAGAATTGCTTTTTTCCTTGATATCGAACATAATGTATGAAAGTATCCTTGAGGAACCATAGGATCCTCTGAAAAGAATTACAACACACGACTATAAGATATTCTATTTTTCCATAAAAATGTGTTCGCTCAAGAAAGACTCCAGAAGATATTGATCGTAAATAAGAAGACTGTTTACGACGAAAAAACAATATATATATATTCGCATTCATATACATAAGAATTATGTAGGAACCAAAAGAATCTTTTCTTTTTTTTTTGAAAATACGTAAATGGATTTCTTTGAAGTAAAGAGACTATTCAAATTATGATATTCGTGGAAAAACAATCAAAAAGAAATGCAAAGAAGGAACATCTTTAATCCAACATTGAAGGATTTGAACCAAGATTTCCAGATGGATGGGATGGGGGGTATTAGTAGATCTGACACATAATTTAAATGCGATAATTTATCCTCTAAAAAGGGAAATATTGAATGAATAGATCGTAAATTCTGAGATTTTGGTATTCTTTTTTCTTCAAGGGAAGATACTAATTGCGACGAGAATGGAATTTCCAGAATGACTCCAAAACCTTCTGATACCATTTGAGAAGAAAAAAAAATGAGAAGAAAAAGAATTCTTGTGCTCCCAAGATCCATTTTGGTTAGAAATAATTCACCGAAGAAATCGAAGAGATTTCTGTTGATTTCTGTTGATACATTCGAATAATTAAACGTTTCACAAGTACTAAACTAAATTTACTGTCATAACCTAGAAATTCCACAGGTTCGTAAAAAAAAAATCAAACTATTTAAGCTATGATAATGAGCAAGTGAGTAAATATACTCCTGAAGGAGTAGCGGATATAGGAAGTTTTGTTGCCGAAATCTATCTTTTTTCAATCTAAATATCCTTGTAATTTGTAATTCTGCTATTGAAATACATTTCTAATGTAACCAAAAAAGAGAGGCACTTCTTGTGTTATGAAATGATACATAGTGCAATATGGTCAGAACGGCGTATGCGATAGAAGAATAAATTCTTCTATTATTCTTATTATTCTAAGAAACTAAGAAAGAATTCTAATAAGATATTCTAATACTAATAATATAGTCTATTAATAGTCTATTATTAATATAAATATATATCTATATATAATATATATATATATATATATATATATATATATATATATATAGACTATGCACTATATATATATATATATATATATATACTTTTATACTGTACTTTAGATAAAAAAAAAAACATAATGAGAATTTAAGAAAAAAAGATATATAAAAGTCAGAACAAATAAAGAATATATACCCCGGAGACAGAGAGCCCAATCTACAGATCTTTTTCCTTTCCCCTTCTATCCAATTTGGTTTTCTTTTCCTTGTTAATATAACTAGAATAAAATAAAAAAAAGGGGTAAAAATCTTTTATTTTCGCAACCCAATCACTCTTTTGACTTTGGAAAAGATTCTTTTTTTATCACTATACTATTTCTTCTACACATCCGTCTCCAATCCACAATAAAGAATAATTAGGATTCAAAAAAAAAAAAGAATCAATGGTCCACTCACAATTTACAAGAGAACCTTTTCCCACATCAGGCACTAATCTATTTTTAACGTATAATTAGTAATTTGATCGGGTAATCATTCAAATTAAGAAAGTAAGCTTTTTTTTCTTTTTTGTCTTACTCGAATTGGAGCCATAAGGCTCTATCCATTTATTCACTAGACCCGAAATACTTTACTGAAAAAAAAAAAAAAATTGTTTCTAAAAAGAAAAATTCTCGTTCTATTTCTATATATGTAGTACTAGAAATTATTTTTTCTATGATTTTATTATTCTTTTTTCTATTCTGTTTACGACATTTTTTTTTTTTTTCCATTCATTACCTTTCAGGATCAGTCGCGGTCTTATAAACTTTACCAATAGTCTAGACGAATTCCTTCATCCAAATGTGTAAAAGATCATAGTCGCAATTAAAAGCCGAGTACTCTACCGTTGAGTTAGCAACCCGGATCAATATGAGGTGTAGATATGATCGAAAAAAAAAAAAATCCAGCAAACTCATCCATTTTACTAATTTTACTAATTTTACTAAAGTGAAGGAAAGATCCAAATGGGGGAATGGGGATAAAAAGATATATTTATATACGATCAAATTATATTTTTTTGAGACGCCATTGTCAATATGAATGGATTTTTTTTTTAAAAAAAAAATTTCAAGAAATTATATAGAAATTTGTGTTGGATTAGCACAAAAATAAAAAATAAATAAGAACTTTGAGCGGAAAAAAATAAAGGAATTAAAAAAAAAAAAGGTAAAGATAGAAAAAATAGCGGCTTTCTTTAATCAAAAAAAAAAAGAAAGGTACAATACAAAAACAAGAAGAACCCCCCTTGTGGGGGGGGGTTCGAAAAAAAAAAAAAAGCAAAAAAAAAAATACGAAAAAAAAAAGAAGAAGAAAATAATATGAATAAAAAAAAAAAAAAGAAGAAACTTTGAATAAAGAATTACACAAAGTTAGTTACCCTATCCTTTTTTTATTCACGATTCTTTTTTTTACTTTCTTTTTTATCAAAAGAAACTCGAAATTCTTTAAAGAATTCTGCCTTCCTTAAAATATCATAAACAGTTCCTGTGGGTTGAGCACCTTTTTCAAGGAAATATAAAATAGCAGGAACATTTGAATAAGTTTGATTCTTTATCGGATCATAAAAACCCACTTTTCGAAGATCTCTTCCTTCTCTTCGGGATCGAACATCGATTGCAACGATTCGATAGATGGCTCATTGGGATAGATGTAAAAAAAAAAAATGCCCCCCTAGAAACGTACGTATAGGAGTTTTTCTCCTCATACGGCTCAAGAAAAAATGATTTCTAATTTCTAGAATTTTTATTCCTATCTATATATATAGATAAAATAAAAATGGATCCATAAAGAATTAGACTGTAATTTTTTTTTTTTTTTTTCCTTCTTTACAGAAAAAGAAAAGAAAATTCATTCGTACTCCTAACTCAAGTTGGGTAGTTTTGAAAGAGTTTGAAAGGAAATCCTTAGAATTTCTTGAGCTGTCTCTAACCTCTTTTTTTGTCTCCTTTCGGATCTATTTTTTTTTATCATTCTGATCAAATTGTTGAGACTAGTAAAAAGAGTGTTTCCTTGTTCCGGAATTTGTTGTCTTTGCTTTGCGCTTTGTGAAATCATTAGGTTTAGACATTACTTCGGTGATCCTTACTCTTTTTTCAAAAAGGCAGCAACATACCTTTTTTTTTTTCTAAAAAAAAAGGAAAAAAATAATACGAACGATTGATTCCTTTGTGATACACTCTTGATCGAAACAGTTTGAAAAAATTTCAACAAATTTGATTTCTTTTTCATTTTCAAAAACTTGTTCAAATTTGAACCTCTCCGTTTATCTATATTTCTATATTGATGATCTATTTACAAAGTTGGTCTAACTTATTGATTGTCACTAACCCTAGATTATTCCCCCGATAAATGAATCAATCATTTTTGCTCGAGCTCCATCATATGCTATACCTTTCTATACCATTAGTATCTTTATTTAGCAACCCAAGACAAATCCAATTAGGTTCCTAACAGAACAAACTATGTCGAGAGAGAAGAGCATCTTCATTCGTATAGAAAATGGTGGATGTCAGAATCCACATCCAATCATGTCCTTCAAGTCGCACGTTGTTGCTTACAGTCGTTCACACATCGTTTCAAACGAAGTTTTACCATAACATCCCTATAATTTTGATTTTATTTTAAATTGGAACCGTATGCAATTGATCAATATCAATATGGAATAATGAATAGTCATTGGTTGAACCGATACATAATAATCTAAACTGAAAAAAAGAAGTTTTATCCGGAGATTTAACTTCAAATTACCCCCCAGATTTTCTCATAAAAATAATATCACAAAAAAAAAAACAAATAAGTTTTAAGCAAACTTATTTACATCTTCAACAAATCTTTCGAGATTGTCCATCATAAAAGATCCTTCTTTTCAAAAAAAAAAGAAAAGAAATTAGAAACCAAAAAAAAAAAGCCTTTGACTTTCATTTCATTCAAATGAAAAAGAAATCCCCATGAATGGATAAAAGTTTTTAGCCACTTTTTACTATACACTTTAAACTACTACTACTATAACTATACTAACTAATAATATATATACTAAACTAAATATTTCATTTCAATATATAAATATTCAATTATATAATAATAAGATAATCTTATTATATAAGATTATAGAATCTATATTATCTTATATTATTATATGTATTTATGTATTAAATATATATATATATATATTCTAATATGAATATTAATCATGAAGTATGATTATTTTTTCATTTTTTATTTATGAAATATGATTTCATGATTTATATTATTATTATTTACTTATTATTTACCATCTCCAATTGAATCTGATTTTCATTTCATTTAAATCAGAGAGATAGTTTGAGAATAAAAGTTTTTTTTTTTTCATTATTATGGAAAAAAAAAGTCTCGTGTAAGGTAAGATCAAAGAGAAAATCAGAATCCGAGGATTCTGATCTTTTTGGCATCCATCTCCATCTCCATCATCATCCATCTCCATCATAGAAAACAAAGAAAAAACAAAGAATCGTTTAGAGAAGAATCCTTCGTTTCTGATGCAAACGATCTGGGACGAAAGGATTCGAACCTCCGAGTAACGGGACCAAAACCCGTTGCCTTACCGCTTGGCCACGCCCCATTTTGATTTGGTCTAAGAAAAACTAAGCTAAATATTGGTTATTCGTCAATAACCAACCAAAAGAAATATAGGACATGTTGTCGCTGGGATCAACACAACACAATAGATATAGATTAATTGATCATTACTTAGAATTCAATTAAGATATTGTATGAAAATAGAATTCCTTGTATTCTTATTTGATTGGATAATGTAAGGAAGGATTCTTGATTGGGGAGAAGTCAAAGAAAAATCAGAATTTCTTTCTTTTATCTGCTTTTTTCTTTTAAAAAATCCCTCAGAAAAACAACTCAATCCAATCTGATAATTTCTTATCATTTCAATTTCATTTTAATCTTTAAGAACAAGAAAAGAATATTTGTTATGTTTATATCTTTAGTTTAGTTTAATCTGTATCTGTCTTAATTCTACCCTTTATTCGAGTTTTTTTTTCTTCGCCAAATTGCCCGAGGCTTATGCCTTTTTTTCAATCCAATCGTAGACGTTATGCCGATTATCCCTTTACTCTTTTTTCTCTTAGCCTTTGTTTGGCAAGCTGCTGTAAGTTTTCGATAAAAAGAAAATCTCAATTCAATTCAGAATTTCTTCGATAAAAAAAAAAAAAGATTTTTTTTTTTCTTCTTCAAATAAATAAGATAAGAAATAAGATTCAGATAAGTCTGGAAATTAGGAACCCTCCCTCGATTCAAAAAGCGAAATTCTGATATATTTTCTATTGTATATTATATTGAAATTGAATAAGGGTGAATAAGGGAAGGGGGCGATGATCTTTAATCAGCTAATAAACTTCTTTCTTCTTTTGTTCTGACCTTTCCTTTATAAGATTCCATAAAATCTTTAATTATAGATATAGATATGGATATGGCAAGAAATCTTTGGTAAAAAAAAATACGAAATATTATTATTAGAATATTATTATTAGAAAGAAAAAAAAAAAAAAAAAAAAAAAACCTTCTTTTTTCTTTCTTCTTTTTTCATCTTTAGAGCGTCATATCAAAAAATAGTGTATAGTGTATAGTGTGTGTCGTAAAATAGGCGATCTATTTCTAAAAAAAAAAAAAGATCTTATCTTGGAGATTTGTAATGCTTACTCTTAAACTATTCGTTTACACAGTAGTAATATTTTTATTTTTCTCTCTTCATCTTCGGATTCTTATCTAATGATCCGGGGCGTAATCCTGGGCGTGAAGAAAAAAAAAAAGAGATGAGATTTTTTTTTTTTTTTTTTTTTTCATAGGTATTTCATAGGTAAATGTAGAAATAAATGGAATAGATGCTAGATAAAGAGAAAAGATTCATAAAAGAAAATAATCGAAAATTCTTCTGATTCTAAAATCTCAAGTTATCAGGGGGGAAGGAGAGAGAGGGATTCGAACCCTCGGTACGAATAATTCGTACAACGGATTAGCAATCCGACGCTTTAGTCCACTCAGCCATCTCTCCCCATTCCAAATTGGAAATCTCTCATGTGATTTTTCACACGTGAAGTGAAGATTGAGAACCATTTTTTTTTTTTTTATTTTCTTCGAAACAGATTTCTCCAATAGAAAGAATACCTTACTTCTGATTTTTTGTACAAAAGGTTCATTTCCCCGGCCTGGTTAAGTATAAGTACTGGCCGGGCCTGTACTTCTTTATTCTTAGAAATTAGATAAGATTCTAATAGATAGATTATCTTAGAAATTCTTTAAGAAAATTCTATATATCTATATATATATAGAATATTCTATATATTATTATATCTATCTTAATATGAATATATATATTCTATATTGAAATATGAAATTGAAATCTAAAAAATGTTAGAGATTCTATATCTATTCTTAGTATCTTCTTCTAATTCTATTCTAGTAAATTAGAGTAAATTAGAATATTATATTTAGTCTAGTTTAGTAGTAGTAAAGTGTTCTGTTCTAGTAATATAGTAATAGTATTATAGTATAATATAATAATGTAATATAGTACTTTTATTTTTTTTTTTTTCGTCTTTCTTTTCTTATTCTTAAGTATAAGATTCAGAAATTCATTAATGAAAAACGAATTTCATTATAAATGAAAGTTGAAGTTCAGTATTATATTCATCTGAATAATTCTAATTCACTTAAGAAATCTTAATAAGAAGGAAGTATTAAGAAAGAAAAGAAATAGATCTTAGAAATCTTATAAGAGAAAGAATCTCAAATAGAAAACACATATTTCTAAGATTTTAAATCTTTTACTTGTTCAAAGCAAAGGACAAGCTTGAAAGTTTGAGGCCCAATTTACCCGAATTCATAAATTCTGGCGGTTCAAGTGAAGGGAAAAAAAAAAAAAAAAAGAATACTTAAAACTTTAGTTTAGTACACTATTTAAATTATTTAAATTTGACTAAACTTTTTTTGCTATTCACCTTTTCTTTTTTTTTTTTTCAATCCCGCGCCGCAGCAGAACAAAATACGTGTTAATGCTGGAATTTTCATGATTCTGATGCTATCTTG